>OZ023216.1:45020714-45060714 GCA_963995525.1 Escarpia spicata | reverse complement strand
AGTGTTGATTCTCCATTAAAGCAGGCAAGACGTCATCAGGTTTCAATCTTGCCTTGCCACACACATACACACACACACACACACACACACACACACACACACACACACACACACACACACACACACACACACACACACACACACACACACACACACACACACACACACACACACACACACACACACACACACACACACACACACACACACACACACACACTCACACACACACACACACACACACGCACACACACACACTCACACACACACACACACACACACACACACACAAACACACACACGCAAAAACATACACAAACATATACACGTATGACTACATTTTTCTTCTATATGACGTTCCATAACCAATGATATGTCATTTGATATGGTTCCCCGACGGAGGCAGAAGATGACCAATCCCAAGCAGCGAAACATGACGGCATCTACCGATAAATGGCTGACGCAATTCTAGATGGTCTACATAACTGCGGGGCGTAGAAGAAAAATCGACTTGATGGGATTGGAGGAAACCAATGACGTGCGTTCTGAAAACCCGAAACACTGTACTGAGTTCGGTCACAGCCGTGCATCTTTTATTGCTAATAATACAACCAATGGACACCAAACCAGAATAGTGAAACGGCACAATAATATTCTATATATGTATTGTGCATACATGATACATTTCGTATACCACTCATATGCGTCATATATAAATTCTGCCATGAAATATCGTCAATACACTATGTTGCCCCATATGCAGACAGTAGCGTTGAGGTATCTTGTCAGCACTTCATATTGTTATTGCATTCTCTCATCTCACTATGTTGTCATAGGATCTTGTCACCACACCTTGCTGTCATTGGATGACGTAATCAGACTACTTTACCGTGGGATTATGTCAACATACAATGTTATCATGGGATCCAGTCAGCTCACCATGTTGTCATGGGATCCTATTAACAACCAATATTTTCATGTGATCACGTCATCCCATCATGGAATTATGTGATCATGTCAGTACACGACGTTGTCCAGGGATCATGTCGGTCGCCCACCACGTTGAGTCGATCAGCCAGGTCAAATGTAGGCCCTACATGCTTAGTGGGTCATTCTTATTTAACAGGCACTATATGCTCAATGGATGAACCAAACTGGGTGTGCACCCTACATGTTCCGATCAACCAGTCAGTATCAGGTCGTAAATGCTGTCACGGATTAGCAAATGTCTCCATACACTAGATGGTTCCAGTCAAGTAAGGTTCTTATATATCAAGGTCAACGCATATGAGAAAGAACGCTTATCGTGAACAAGCAACAAAGAACGAGGACAATTTAATAAACTATTACAATATATCTTCCTTTTGGTAAGTATCTCGATTAGCAACAAATTAAAAGAATAAAGTAATCCCACAACCAAATCTTAACAGAACATAATAAACAATAACACTGAATCTTTGAATATATCTAACTAAGAAAGTAAATATACAATTAATCTTTCAGTTATGAAATTCCTCTTCCTTTCTAAGGCGGATTATTCCACTACATGACCAAACACTAGGCGCCAAGTGTTATCTAAGAATAACTCCCATAAAATAAATACACAGCATATAGCTAGCCCTCGCGGACTCTCATTACAGTAATCGGTTACAACAAATATATATATGAATACTTCAAGGGTAATAATACCTCACTTCAAAACCGCAGATAACTACCATTCATAAAACAGCAAATAATAGATACGTTCAATTAGAAAATAGATATTTACACTGGGCTAGTCTCATCTCGAATCTATACGAACGTTTGTTGAAGTCAACACGCCGAGCTCAGAAAACAATCAGAACGGTGTATCTCGGCCGCACGAGTGATGATGTCGGGAAATTGACGCTTGCCGTCGTACGCTGCGAATTCTCGAGTCGTGTCCGTTCTATGATCGACTTGTCTCGAAAGGTCGCAAAAGATTTCGAAGTCAGTAGAATACGTTCGCGTGAATGACGACTCGCATTCGGTGTTTCGATCGAGAGATCTTACCCTGTCGCAAACGATCGAGAAGTCGGATGAATGGGTTCGCGCGAATGACGACGCCGGGCAGTATACGCTTTCCGCCGGCCGCTACGAGTCACATTCGGTCAAGCTGTCGGACGATGTCGTTGTGAGACCGCTGTTCGAGGATGGCCCGAGCTGGGGTGAGCGCGTCGCGATTATCGCTCATCGACGCAAATACGTTGGGGCCGACCGGAAAGTTGCTTCAATAAACCGCTGACGTGGCGGCATGGCTTCTTCGAAGCTCGAACAGTCACTCTGGATGCAGAATATTGCACAAACTCAAAAACTTGGGAACGTAACCCACGTTAACGATTCCCACCACGGTTCACTACTTGATTTGCCATTCTCTAGGCAGCAGGGTAACCTGTGTCGTTCAACCCTGGATCTTTCCCAGTCCTTCGCCAGCGCCCAGATGGCGAAATGCGTATGACAGATGCATATAAGCGGACCTATTTACACGTCATATGACAGATTTCCATTATTTATATTGGCTAATACAATATACAAGTCAGGCTAAGCATTGTGGAACACTCTCTAAGATACAGTGAAACCACCTGCTTGCCTAGAAAATCAAGCAACAGAACACCACCCCCCACTGAGCGCATCTGCAACCGAGTTGCTGTAATTACGTACTTAAGGCGGTTGGTCAACAATCTGCCTATCTATTGACTTGACCTTCATTATTTACCAAATTAAACCTAAGGAAAGTAGATTTAAACACCCACAAATAGCATAAATGCTACAAATGCTCGGTTGATCAACCAGACAGAATGTAGGGCTCTAATCCCTACACGATCATTGAATCAACCAAACAGACTATAGTTCCTACATGCTCATTGGATCAACCAGACAGAGTGTAGGCCGCACATACTCAGTGAATCAACCAAAGTGAGTGCGCATGCTCCGTGATTATGACATCAGTGTCAGATTCACACGGAATCATTATCGCCAAAACATTTAAATAAAGGCGGCAAAAATGCACAAATACCCTTGGGGGCGTGCATGCGTGTGTGTACGTAGCAATGCTAATCCAATCTAGTCGTGCTAGATTCAGGTACGCACTTCTACACCGGAAGCAAATATGTGGTGCACCAGTAGAAACAGACGACTGCAGCGCAAAACAAGAACAGCGCACCTTCAGAAACTAACACATCCTTATCTCGTAAGTTACGGCCAAATGCATCCCGTGCCTGAAATACTGAGTGTGCGGTTGTGGCGCTCCCGGTAGTTGAGATGGCACAGTCAAGGCCAGACATGCATTCAGTGCACGGCTACACACTTTGAGACTCCTCAACAACCCGTTTCCGACGACGTCTGTTGGATGCGTCGGACAGATAAGAACCCTTCGGCGGGCGAGGCTCTTATTGATTTCCGCTGTTTCCGGCTGATCAAACAGCTTGATTGCTGCTCGTAGAAAACCGCCCAGTATTATGCTACACTCAGGGAGATACCGTGTGACGCGGCTATTAGCGCGCCGTCCGATGACGTTATATTATCGGCGATTAACCTGCACCTAGAAACGTCTGTAATTACTAGTTTAAGGTCCCCTCACTTCGGTTTTATCGTCTTTTTCGTAATTATTTCGCTGAATACTGAATTGTCTAGTATATTTTACAACTTTGTAACTAGTTTACACAAATTTGTTATGTAGTTTTGTGACTAACTTTTAAATTATGTATGATCGAGTAATGTAAAAATTCATTCAGGAAGCTCATTTTAAATGGTCCGGTTCTATGTACTGTAGTAAAAGGATATTCAAATTTTCGCTACTTTATTTAGTAATTAAAGTAAATTTTTTCGACAATTATAAAAAGGTAGGATCTACGAATTCCGAGTCCAGACCGTATCTAGGGGATGGTTCGGCGGATTCGTTCAAACCCCCTCCCTTTATTACAAAACCCCTATCAAAAACGAACCCCTCCCTCGAAACCTCGCCTACACCCTCACTCCACCCCCGTTTTCCTGCTAATCCAGCTTCTTAGCTATCAATAATTAGTTTTCCCTGTTCTGTGAAATCTGTTCAGAATAAAATGTTAAAAATATTATAATTTTTTGTTTGGGAGGTTCGGAATAATCCCATGCAAAAACGAAACCCCCGTTCGAACCCCTCTTACCCACCTCCGTTCTCCCGCTAAACTAGCTGCATAGCAATCAATAATTACTTTTAGCTGTTCAGTGAAATTTGCACAGAATAAAAACTTGTAATCATGTTTGGGGGTTCGGATTACTCCCACTTTTACGAACCACCTCCGAAAACGAACCATCCCGGTCGGAACCTTCATACCTACATCCGTTTTCCCGCTAAATCAACTGCATAGCAATCCGTAATTACTTTTAGCTGTTCAATGAAATTTGCACATAATTGAAAACTGCAGATACGATCACGTTTTGGACGGGGGGATTTCAGCATTATCCCAGAGAAGTACTTTACTCCTAGGCCTGGTCCCAGCAATGTTGTGCAAACAGAAGACTGAACTTGCAGAAACAATCGCCATTTACAAAGGAGATCTGCCAACTCCGAGCGTGCCACAAGAAGAGTTCCATCGACGCGAAAGGAGTGCCCAAACAGCTGTACAAAGGCAACCAAGGAATGCCAGCGAGAGACATTCCTCAACATCTATGTGTTGTTGCAATTGGCCTGAACGTAGTGGAAATGCGAAAGAAGTGCTAGCGATCTACGACGCCTGAAAACATGCGGGCCAGTATTGGCCAAGAACGTCTCTCCTCGTTTGCATTGTTGCACATCCACTATGATGTTCCCAAGGAAACACCAACTAAGGAGTCTCCTGTATGAAAGCTAATGTGCCACCGAGGCATTTGAACACTTTCAAATGAATCAATCTGAATGTGCCAAGGCCATCTGTCTTCACTACCCCTTTTGCTGCCCATCAACTTTGTGATATCCCTACTGATTTCAATCAAAAGCAATCATTTTCGCATATCGTGCCATTAAAGAATCTCTTATTTGAAAGTTGAATGTCGTTCAAATTTCTGTTGTTATTTTTGCATACGTAACAGTAGGTTTGACGTAACATCACTCACATCAATATAAGTTGTGATGTCGGGTATATAATATATTGGGCTGCTTAAAAACATCGGTCTGCCTAGCGCGGCGCTATATACATATCTGGTCAGCATATGTTGTTAGAAAACATACATACATATATATATATAAATATATATATACGTATATATATATATATTATATATATTATAACAAAATATGAAAAACGAACTCCCCTCAGCAAACCCTGATTACGGGCCTGTAGTCTTGTGTAAACCGCAAGCGCAAGTTACTTAAACTATTTACACACTACGCATTTGGATATCGGGGAGTTTAATGTAGTGTATTTTCCAACACACATTCATACGTATAACCATCCTTTGCACTGCCAGTTTATGTCCAAGGGAGTATATCGTAATGGCGTCCACTCTCAGAGAGTCACGGTACATGCACCATATTTTACTGGAATATTGTGTAAGACATGTTCTATTCCGGCTGATGTTGCGAGTCTGTGGTCAGCGCTGTCATGCTTCGAGTATCTTCTTCTTCTAAGTGCCGTGTCTGTCGCAGGCGGTGGCGATCATGGCCCTCCAAACCACTCGGTTGTTTGTAATTCGTAGCAGTTGTTTTATGCTCCTTTCAAGCCACGTCGACATACTATATGTTGTTGTTATTCTCTGACGTCGTCTGTGGTTTTTCACCTGAATCTGTCCTGATGTTACTAACTGTTCAAACTTTCTCTTTCTCGCTGTATGGCTTATGAACCTTGCTTCTTGTGGTCTACTTTTTATTTCAATGCTTATATGTATATGTATATATATATATATATATATATATATATATATATATATATATATATATATATATATATATATATATATATATAAAGACAGGACTATTAATGAGTGAACACATTGTCTATTGATTTTGTAAATGTTATCACCGTGAATGTTTCATAATAACATTTTCAGATATCGCAGAAGGATTGGTTTCAGTTGGACAACACAAACGGACTCCCCATAAGCCTAATACTTCCTCGTCCACTTGACATCCGGGTTGTTTGCACGGTATTGTATTCATTTTATATCTTGTTAGAGTGAAGCCATACACTATTCCGTGATATTGGTACTGGAGACACTAAGCACTTGCAATCAACTACCAAACAGCAGTAGGATGCTATTTGATAACGTCAACTTTATGATAGTTTCAAATATCACCATATCGATGTTGCAACTTCTTAGCATTAGACCATTCTGACGCTTACGACGACAACATTGGGCAAGCACCAGCGAAGCTTGTCTAATGGATTTACCTACTACCATGAACCCGGTCTAAATAAGACACGCGTCACTCATCGTACAGATTATTGATAAGATCGCGTTGGCTAATAACATCACCAAAAAGATGTGGTGCACATAGTGAACATTGGCCCTATCACAGAGATGTATAGCACTCCACGTAGATGTCTTGCTTGACGTGTTGTTCCCGATACTGTATTGGAATTTCGTTGACAGATAGGACACGAGAGTGTGGTTTTCGCTAATGCAAACCCACTCATGCACATCGTCTCATCTTTTTATTCGAAGCAATAAAATTAGGTGATCGATTGTGTCAAAAGCAGCACTCAAATCAAACATCACCAACACCACCGCTAATCCGCTGTCCACTGCTAATAAAATGCCACTTTGAACTTTCAACGAGGATATTTCTATCTAAAGGCACCACCCCTTGAAAGAAAATTGCAACACTGCATTTCGTCTGTTTTCTTGCAAGTGAGATGACGGCTATTACGCAACCATACCGTCTATGATAATATTTGTCAAGTTTTAAAAAGTTATCTTAATGGCTTCTTTCGTTGGATATAAAAAATGCAGAAATTCACACGTGTTACGATGACAATATTCTAAATATGACATATAATTTTGCCGCAGTAGTAGTAAAGAATTCGCAGCGAATGCGGCTCATTTTCTTCGAGTATTCCCGTCCATCAACAGCGGCTGAGTTAATTAATGTGGTAAATTGGAGTTGTACTTTGTCCCAATTACTGTCGTAACCAATGATAATAAACAAATATCCACCGGATCCTCGATGGGAGTAATGATGGAGACCTATCGCGGTCGAAGAGGTAGTTATTGGAGATGATTTTTCGCAGTCGTGAAGGGGTAGTGTTGAACATCATAAGAAAATGTTTACGTCACGATTTCAAATCAAGCACAACAAGTTCCAGAATACAGAAACACTTGCACTATAGTATGGCGCATTCACGTGAATATTCCACGTTTGAAAATCACTTGAATTGATTCTGGAGATATAAGTTAAAAATGATAATTGTTTGTCTTATGATTTTGACAACACTTCAAACAAAACGTTGCACAAACGAACTAGCAAGTCGTAATTGATGCCATATATTAGGGATGCAATAAACAATACACCAAACTATTGGTGCATCGCGATAGTCGATGTGATGATAGTGTATTATCGATAGTACGTCTAACTATCAGTAGTAAACATGGCTGGGAAACAGTTCAGCAGGTCTATTTGTGCCACACATACTTTGATTTCGTGTAAACATACTTTTTTTCAATTTCTTTAGTAACGTTACTTATTTACCAACGCAGCACTAACACTCTTCGAATATAGCAGCGTTATTCATTTACATTCATAATTTTGGGAATCATCCGCCTCCAAGGCCACATGCCATCTCCTGCGATACTTTATGATTTGGAATTCCTTTTCCTGGGTATCCGCAAGGTCACAATAATATCATATACTGTCGCAATAGTTACAACACTATCACAATAGCAATAGTGCAATGGTAACACAGCTATCGCAATACTATCGCAATAGTTACAACACTATCGCAATAGCAATAGTGCAATGGTAACACAGCTATCGCAATACTGTCGCAATAGTAAAAACTATTCCCAAAAGTCACTTCTATTACGAAGGCTTTCTTTTTACACTAATTTGAAATTGGATGAGTAAAACAAAGGTAATTAACAAGGCACCTTTAACTTTTAGTTTTAATTTGTAGACTGGCTGATCATGCAAGTAATATCAACCATTTAGATCGCTAAAGTTGACTCTCTCACAAAACGTCACTTCAGCACATTCACTGATTCCATGAATCAAATCATGTTCAACAGTAACGAGCCGTTTTAATAAACGTTTGGTATTGCACCGAACAGGCAAGATTTGGCAAGAGTGGTTTACACCCCAAAATGTTAATTGTCTATGTGTAGGCCTACGCCGATCAACAGTGCTGCAGCAAATGTCATTGGTTGAAATAATAAGTGAACCAAAGTTTAAATCGAAGGTTGCAATAGTGTTTCCTTGCTGGAGGTAAACAATTATAATACTTATACTAACAATAATAATATCAACATTTTATACGGTCGTTATCCCAGGTGTAGTCTTTACCAAAACAAGGCTGGATGACCAGGAAAAACACGTCTAATGAATAAATGAATACATCTCTCATCATTTTTATCTAGAACTGGTCTTACGCTTATAGCATACCAAATATCCACGCATCTCCACGAACGCATCTTCAAATGTGTAAACTACTAGTCTACCTCGTAGTAGAGTAGGAATTCTGTAAGTATGCAAACCATTTAGTTCGGCTGGCACGGGAGTCGCTGTTGCCCATTCATAATGGCTGTCTGTCACGACGGCGCAGCTTGCGAGTCATTAACTGACACTTAGCAAACCTAAGTTTGTAATCAAGATACCCGGTGTTTGTGTTTAGGTAAAGTAGGCTGATCTGTACAGACCAAACTACAATTGTTGATCCAACGGGGAAAGTGCCTTCACTACGGGGGTGTGAGTTATTATGTAATTGCTGATATCGCCGGACCGAATAGGCGCACACGAGCCGCGACGCTTCGGTCTAAAATGTGTTTGAATTTGAATGGACTGTGATAATTAGAGCTCTTTGTCATGTTACAGTTGCTCTTGAAGATACACGGTTAGCCCAGCCATGTAGCAAGTGTAGATAGGTAAACTTGATTTGCGTCAACGTACTAGTAGACCTACCTAGAATATACCATGTGGGATAGATCTGCCACTGTTTGTGTGTGCTAACTTCAACGTCTGCAGTTGTGATAAGTTTGTCCGAATCCTTGGCCAACGGCCAGCGCAATTATTTGAAAACAGCTTGGTACAACTTGTTGGCGCACCGAAAACCAGAAAGAAGGAGGAAGTGTCTTAAAATGTGACATCAAATGCCGTAGGTTGTGGGAGTCTCTGTCCGGAAACAACTACACGGCTAGAGTCACTCGGTTCTGTTGACTACCTGACATTAATCTGCTGACCATGAATCAGTTCTGCCGATAATCGGACAATTTTGCTGGACATATTGCATAATGATTAGGATGAATGCATATCACATTGTTCTAATAGTAATACCTTAGAATAGGAAACTACTGGTTTACGTATCTTGGGTAAAACTTATAGTTAAATAAGGCAAACGTAACGAAGGTGGAAACCAACTTGAACGGCCAGAGAGACAATGCTTCACAGAGCTATGTAACGTGTTTATAACACACATAAATACACATAGTAAATCAATTCAGGGATACGCGCAAACAAACGCCAGTTCAGACGTTAATCATGCAACTTAATTTTGCTAAATGTTTTTCTATGCGAACGTGTGCAAGCATTATTTCACTTTGTTCTGTCACAGCACTGACAAATATTAGTATTAGCATTTGTGCAAAACAGTAATATTCCTATGTACTTTTTGAAATTATGTTTACTGCAAACAAAATGCACTTGCATTTTCCGATATATAGACTACTACGCCGTAATAATGGCAGAATTCCGTTAGTATGCAAACCATCTTGTTCGTCTGGCGCTGGTCGCTGTTGCTCATCCACAATGGCTGTCTCTCTCGGGGCGGTTTCGCGAGTCGTTAACAAACATTAAAAGCCAAGGTTCGTAATCAGGACTCCCACGAGGGACACATTTAGAGTAATCAGACCTCCGTATATATGCCTCAAACCTACTATTGATATGTGACCCAACAGCGGGGGCCGCTCCGACGCCATCCTTCTAAAAGCAGGCGGGTGAGTTATTACGTCATTGCAGGAATTGCCGAACCGAATGGAAATACCCGAGCCGCGACGTATTGCTCAGAAAGGTGTTTGACTGTGAATGAACCGCAAAAATTAGAGTTCTCCATCATCTAACAGGTCACTTTCTCGTCGAGGCAGATGGTGAAATCTATGCACCAAGAGTAGATAGATGACATTTGTGTATGCGTCATACAAAATGTGTTTTGTGTCGTCAAGCACTGTCTGCCATTTTCGAGCCGTGGATACGGCCCCGGATTAGGAAGAAGAACGATTTCCCCGATAAACAAATTAGTTATTAACCAGCCGCTGTTATAACACTTTTATCATTAATGCCCGTGTGTGAAAGTTAGTTAGATAGCTGCAGCATCGATGTTGGGGTTTGTGTTAGTAACATGCAAACTTTGGGTAAGTAATTACCATTAGATTCACCACTGCGTTTTAAAATCAATGAGACCATCACATATCAATAATGCAAATTACACATAAGTATATAATACTGACACGAGAAAAACGTAATTAACAACTTTATGACACGTTCAAGTCGGGCTACACTGTATCCATTAAAGTTGCATTCTGAGATCGTCCAACTTTTTAATAAAAATTTACACTGAATCAACAAGCCCCATGCATTGTATTTGTAATGTTGTAATGCCACTTGTCTAAACTCCATAATATATATATATATTAATATATATATATATATAAACTTGTTTTGGTATAATATGCAAGTTTAAGCTAAACCGGAACGGCACAAATAACGAACAATTTATATCCGCGTGCCCTACGCTTATTATTCCGCTGGTCAGGTCTGGCGACCGGTAATTTTGCAAAAGCATAATTTATTGAATAACACACACACACACACACACACACACACACACACACACACACACACACACACACACACACACACACACACACACACACACACACACACACACACACACACACACACACACACACACACACACACACACACACACACACACACACACACACACACACACACACACACACACACACACACACACACACACACACACACACACACACACACACACACACACACACACACACACACACACACACACACACACACACACACACACACACACACACACACACACACACACACACACACACACACACACACACACACACACACAGACACACACACACACACACACACCATAATCGGAAATCACTTTCCGGTCGGGTCGACGAAAGTGAAAGTAATAAGCAAAAGAATCAAACACGGTTCCCGCTGGAGCACAGCACTCCAATAAGTGGGAGACACATTACACTTCCTGGATCAACTATCCTGGGGCGAAGTCAGTAGGAACGTCTTGGAACAGATAGGATGAAACGCTAGGACCAGGGTCGTTTTATTCCAATGCCATTACAGCCTGGAACATTTTCCCTGCCAAATTAATATATTTCCGGCTATGCATACTTTTCAGCAAGCTACGATATTTGAGTTCCGAGTGGTTCTTTGTCGAGAAGAAATAGTTATTCTTACGCAATCTTATCGTTTAATTACAATAATCACAATACATTATCTCTTATGTAGGTTTACTTATAACTTGCCGAGTTACCCGGAAAAAGGCAGTCATGTGTACGCTCCGGACCAATTTCGAAAAAATGCTAAATCTAAGAACCACACCAATGGGCCCACTAGGTAGCACCCCAATGGGCCCACTAGGTAGCACCCCAATGGGCCCACTAGGTAGCACCCCAATGGGCCCACTAGGTAGCACCCCAATGGGCCCACTAGGTAGCACCCCAATGGGCCCACTAGGTAGCACCCCAATGGGCCCACTAGGTAGCACCCCAATGGGCCCACTAGGTAGCACCCCAATGGGCCCACTAGGTAGCACCTCAATGGGCCCACTAGGTAGCACCTCAATGGGCCCACTAGGTAGCACCCCAATGGGCCCACTAGGTAGCGTACACCATTTGTTTCTCATACATGGGAAACTGACGGCGCTAAGTTTTTTTTTATAATTGTGACCCCCAAAGATCCCCTCGCCTGGACGAATTTCTAAAAAAATCTAAACATACGAGCTACACCAATGTGCCCATTAGATTGTGTAAAAAATGTCAGCCACATACGTACGACATTTACGGAGAAAAGTGCCATTTCAAAGTTGTGCCCCCAAGATACTCACCTTCGGATGAACTTTACAAAAATCTAAACCATCGGACAATCCCAGTGGGCTCGCTAGACCATATACAGAATGTCATCCCAATATATGCAAAACTATTGGACATATATGGGTCCACAGACAGACAGACAGACAGACAGACAGACAGACAGACAGACAGACAGACAGACAGACAGACAGACAGACATACGGCCAGACAGACAGAGAACCGTATTTTTTTATGATGTAAATGTGATTAGTTGTCCAAGATAATATATCATTTTATATATTTGTCAAAGCTTCTGCAATAGTTAGTCAGTAAATTTATCTGATTAATTTCTCCCGCAGCAGTTTGTAAATATAATTGTGTTTACGAATATCCACGAGACAGATTCCATTGACAATTTACATAAATATAATTGTAAAGCTTAGCTCGTTTCTCAAGTAAATAATCATTAGATTACATGTTTTTCTTTTAAATTAGATTTCACACATTAACGAAATTTCAATATTTTTTCGTATTACAGTATATGTATACATATGTCTCGCTAAATCAATTCACTAAATAGTGCTAGTTGTAAGAAGTTAGATTTATATCGTCGGATTGCAACGCCATGGGCTAGAAATTGCAGAGAAAATTTAATTAATTTCTGGTCGTTGGCTGCAAATTTTATTGATCGTTCTGTGAACGTGCAAATTACAGCCATCATCAATTTGTCTTGTGTTTACGAAGAGACGTATCATATTTTCTTTCGCTCGCAGGAACGAAGGAATTGATAACAGGTGATGGCAGATAGAGGCTGAGGGCGCAACCGAGGTCACAGATAAACAAGGACATGTGTAGGAATAGGGAGGACTGGACGGGGAGATGGGAGATGTGTGGGGATACTAACAGAGGACGGTCGATGGAGGGAAAAGGTAGAATGGTGATAATGGAAAGAAGAGAAGCGTGGTTGGGTAGGGGGAAGGGAGATAAGGGGTGACAATTATGAAGAGAGGGTCTGTTAGTGATAGGATGGGAAGGTGGTAGTGTGGGAGGGTGGGAAAGAGGAAGGGAGGGATGAGAGTGTTAGAAATTAGGAAGAAAACAATGACCAACCGAAGTTTGGGGAGGAGGAGTCTGAAGAAGGAAGAGAGTAGGAAACAAGGGATAGAGAAAACACCGGATTATACGTGGAGGGATAGCGTACAGCATATGCAGCATTGCAAAGTGGAACGTTGGATAAAAAGAGAGGAGCGGAGTATGTTTCTGTGTGTGAATGAGGCGACTGATGAAAGAGAGGAGAGAGCGATGAAGAGATTGAAATAAATACAAATCATGGATGGTTGGAAGTGCGGGGTGACAACAGAAAACAGAAATGTAGGCCTGCATGCGGTAATAAAAAAGCAAGTATGAAACGATGGTACACGTGCGGTTAGTTTAAAATAGTAGTTCTACGTTCCTGGTGAGTAGTTCTCCACATGACAATTAGTCTGCTTCTATGTGAACGCGATCGGGTGTAGACAGAATAGTTAACTCGGATTACCTAGCGTATCAGCGAGGTGTGAAATAGTTTTAATTCCAAGAACGAGAAACAACACCACAATAAACGTTATGACACAAAAGTCAGTAATAAATTTGCACAGCAAACAGCGGTTGTTTGCATATTCATATATGCAAATTTGTTTATAACCGCTCGGTTTATTTTGCAATGTTATTTTAGTTTATTCTGGCATTATAATTACTAATATTAATTCACCACTGCATTGTTCAATCAATGTGGCCATCACACATCAATGATGCAAATTACACATACGTATGTAAGCCTAATATTGACACGAGAACAACGTAATTAACAATAGACTATATGACAGGTTCAAGTCGGCCTACACTGTATCCATTAAAGTTGCATTCTGAGATGGTCGTCGACGTCGTGTTCACTCGATCTAATGCCGACCTGGCTTCTGAAAGAACAGTTAGACTGTCTTCTACCAAGCATTACAAACATTGTCAACGTGTCCAAGTCAACAGGAATTGTGCCGACAAAAATGAAAGCTGCGCTCGTGACGACCTTGCTCAATAAGCCTTCATTGGACAAGGATGTTATGAACAACTTCTGCCCTATCTCTAATCTGTCCTTTATCCCAAAGTTGACAGAGAGGGTTGTGCTGAACAAGCTCATTGACCACGTCTCGTGCAACAATCTGCAGGAAAACTTCCAATCCGCCTGCAAGCCGAATCACTGTACTGAAACTGCAGTGATATGAATCCAGAATTACATCCTGATGACCCTCGACGACAAGAGGGATGTTGATCGTACTTGATCATCTATCAGCGGACTTTGACACTGTAGATCATACACTGCTGTTGGCTTGCATGAATACCGCGGGTGTCATCGGCGTCGCGCATCAGTGGTCTGAGTCATACTTGACTTCTAGGACTCAGACTGTCTGTCTAGGCCAGACCAAGTCAGACCCGTTTGTTCCAGAGAGTGACACAGGGGTCTGTTCTTGGCCCAGTTTTGTTTACACTCTACTCGGGACCCATTGGACAGATAGTTGGGCGGGACCGACTTGACTTCCATCTCTTTGCCGATGATTCTCAATTGTATGTCTCATTGAAGATCAGTGACACTAACGATGAGACCGCTGCACTGGCACGCATCCAATCATGTGTGGGAGAACTGAAAGCATGGATGACTCAGCATCGTCTTCAGCTGAATGGCAACAAGACTGAAGTACTTGTGATCACCACACCAAGCTCGGCCAGCAAGCACAGCCTGACTGATGTCGTGATCGGTGACAGCATCCTCAAGCCTACTACCCTCGCTTTCAACCTTGGAGTGATGTTTAACAGCATGAAATGGCAAGTGTTTAAACTGTGCCAGGTAGCACACTTTCATCTACATCGAATTCGTTCCATCAGAGACTGCTTGACACAACATGCCACTGAACTCCTGGTTCACTCCCTCGACATATCGCGACTGGATTATGGAAATGGCCTCCTTTATGGTGTCCCTGATCAGCTATTGGACAAGCTACAGAGAGTCCAGTATGTGGCAGCTTCCTGTCCGGTACCGTATAGAGTACAAGGTCGTACTGATGACGTTCAAAGCCTATCATCTGTTTGCGCCGAGCTACATCACAGACCTGCTCCAGTTCTACCAGACCAGCAGAATGTTGCGATCGTCATCAAATTCTCGACTGAGTGTACGCAGTGCACACCTACGCCAGTACGGTGATCGTGCCTTCTCCTTCCCTGCTCCTCGCCTGTGGAACAATCTTCCCCACGATATGCGCAAATGTGACTCTTTGCACCATTTCAAAAGACTCCTAAAGACCTACCTGTTCAAACGAGCCTTCTACTCCTGAACTTTCACTGTCGTTTAATGTTGTTGCTCGATTGGACTTTTTAATGATTATTTATTTATTCTATGCTATGTTTTTATGTTCTTAAATTTATAGTGTTTTTTTATGTTTTTATAAGTTTTTTAATGATGATTTGATTGGACATTTGGTGCCACGTTTTGTGATCGTGTTTAGTGCTATTTTTTATGTTTAAAAAATATCGATTGTTTTACTCTTTGTTTCGAGTCACGGCGCTTTATAAATACTCTAATTATTATTATTAATTTTCGTTAGACTATGTGCTATAATGTAAATTTTTAAATACCCCGCTTATTTGTTTGTTTATCAACATTGTTCTTTAGGACGTTTGTTCCACAATGATGTGTTTTATGAAAATGTAGTTTATATTCAGCAAGTCTGATGTTGTAATTCGCCGATATGATTGATAAATAAAACAACTATATAGCAAAACACAGCACTATTGAAAGTGTTCCATCCCGGATGTAGACGGGATGTCTGAGTTTGGTGGGCGCGTTGACTCACTCAATCAAGGAGATGTGCCAGTGAAAATAGCATCTTCTATTTAGTGTTTCAACCCGGGGAAATTGGATGGCGACAGACCATTAAACTGTGTCGCCCGAGGCGCTGGGGGAATCTGCCACGTCCGGTGCAGGTTCTGCCTGCACTTGATTTAACAAGATTTTAACAAGATTGCCATCCCGAAAATTACTCTGGATGGCAGTTGGACAAGGAAGCCTTTTGGCTTATCGAGAGTCCAATACTTTTTATCTACATGTATCCCGCCTTTTTAAGGTGTGTGTCGATTTTATTTTTAAACATATTCACGCTACTAGCACCAACACAATCAGGAGATAATCTGTTCCATTCATTTACAGTCCTTTGTGAGAATGAGAACTTTCTTATATCTAATCTACACTGCTCCTTTACTAATGTAGCTTCATGTCCTCTGGTCCTTCTATCTTTCTTAACTGAGAAAAAAATGTTTCTATCAATATTTTCATAACCATTCAATATTTTAAACACTTCTATGTGATCTCCTCTCAATCTCCTGGTCTCTAGTGTTGTTAAACCACATTCTTTTAGGCGTATTTCGTAACTAAGATCCCTCAGATTTGGTATCATTTTAGTCGCTCTCCTCTGTACTCTTTCTAGCATATCTATGTCCTTCTTGCGATATGGCCTCCATGCTTGTATACAATATTCTAAATGAGGCCTCACTATTGTTTTGTACAGCGGTACTATTAATTCTTTTTTCTTATACGCTATATTTCGCCTAATTAATCCAAGGATTTGATTTCCCTTTGACGCTGCAATTCCGCACTGCTCTGAAACCTTCATATCAGCACTAATGGTTAACCCTAAGTCCTTTTCTTTTACAGTAGTACTTAGAACAGTACCCCCCATTTTATATTTTACCTCTTCATTCCCATGACCTGTGTGGAGGCATTTACATTTCCCAAAATTGAACAGCATTTGCCACTTTTCAGACCATTTGATCAACCTATCAAGATCATCTTGTAAATGCTGTCTGTCTCCATCACTTTTAATCCTTCTAAACACTTTTGTATCATCCGCAAATTTTAACACCTTGCTTGTTATATCATCGTCCAAATCGTTGATATATATTAAGAATAATATAGGTCCTAGTACTGATCCCTGTGGTACCCCACTCAATACCGATTTCCAGTTTGAAGCCTCCCCATCAACTACTACACGTTGTCTTCTGTCATTCAGCCATTTTTCTATCCAGTTTATTATACCATTTCCTATGCCATGGGCCTTTAGCTTAAGGAGTAATCTTTGATGTGGTACTTTGTCGAAAGCTTTTTGAAAATCTAAATAGATGATATCTACTGGTGATCCCTCATCTACCCACCTAGTGATGTCTTCCAAAAAACATAACATATTTGTTAAGCATGACCTCGCTTTTAAAAACCCATGTTGAGATGGGTTTATCAAGTTATGTTTAACAAGAAAATCCACCATGTGATCTTTAATTAGTCTTTCTAATAATTTGCAAATCACTGATGTTAAACTCACTGGTCTATAGTTCTCTGACTTGTTTCTCGAACCTTTTTTAAATAACGGTATAATATTTGCCTCTTTCCATTCTAAAGGAACCACTCCCTCTTCTAATGACAAATTGAAAACTATTGCAAGCGGTGCGCTAATTTGTTCTACAATTTCCAATAGTAGTTTGGGCGGAATCCCGTCCACTCCAGGTGATTTATTATCCTTCATAGCCCTTATTTTCTTAGCTACCATTTCCGAGGTTACAACTAACTGTCCTAAATAGTCTGAATCTGCCCCTTGAACTTAGCCTCTGGTACTGGCAGTGAACTAATATCTTCCCTGGTAAACACTGAACTAAAATACTCATTCAGGTCTTCTGCCATTAAGAATCCCTCTGATATTGTATTTCCAGCACTATCTTCTAGAGGACCGACCTTATCCTGAACTTTCTGTTTGCTTCGAATATACGCATAAAAACTCTTACTGTCATGTTTTATATTACTAGCTAATTTTGTTTCTCTTTGAATTTCTAATTTCAGCTGTAGCTTGATTAAGTGCTTCTTTATAAATGTTGTAGTCTTCATCATTTCCAGTACATCTATATGACTTCCACATCATTTGTTTATACTTAATTTTTCTAATGGCTTCTTTCGATAAGTGTTTCTTTTTAGACCGTTTCCCTTGTTTTTTGAAAGGTACAAATTTATCGACTATGCACTTAATTTCATTATTTAAGATATTCCAGCATTCGGTTGCTGTCTTATTCTTCAGTGTGTTATTCCAGTCTATCCTTCGATATGACCATGGTGGGTAGGGAAGAAGGAAGGGGGAAAGGGAGGGGAAGAAGAAGGGGGAATTGAGGGAGGGATGTAGGGGGAGGGGAAGCGGAAGGGGAAGGGGGAAGGAGAAGGGGAATTGATGGAGGGAGGAAAGGGGAAGGGGAAAGGTTAAGGGATAAGGGGTATGGGTGAAGAGGGAATGGGAGGGGAAGAGGGAAGGGTAAGGGGGACGAAGGAAAGAGAAAGGAGGAAGAAGGATTGGGAAAAGGAAGGGGGAAGGAGAAGGGGAATTGAGGGAGGGAGAGAGGGAAGGGGAAGGGGAAACGGAAGGGAAGGGGAAACGGAAGGAAAAGGGGGAATTGAGGGAGGGAGGAAGGAGGACGGGGAGGGGGCAGGGGGAGGGGAAAGGGGGAGGGGGAAGAGGGAAGGGGGAATTGAGGGAGGAAGGGGGAATGGGGTAAGGGGGAGGGAAGAGGGAAGGGGAAGAAGGAAGGGGAAAGGGTTTGGTTGGTATGGAGACCAGAGTTATAATGTAGAAATAGCAGGATGCTGATGATGAAAGTAAAATTACTAACAAAATGGAACCAGAGAGATAGAAAGAGGGTAGGAGAATATATCTTATGGAAGAAAGTGGTGATGTTAGAGAGGAACGACAGAGGGCGGGAGTGAAGGTGAGTACAAGGCTGGGGTTGATAAGAGTAGGAAAGCACGAAGAAAGGCTAGACATGTAGGCATACATATGGAAATAAAAAAAAAACGCAAGTACGGAAAGATGGCACACATGTGGTTAGTTTTCACAAAAAGTAGATCTACGTTCCTAGCGACTAGTTCGCCACCTGTCAATTAGTTCACCTCTGTGTGAATGCGAACGCGCGTAGACAGAAATTATTAACTCGGATTATCTAGGTAAGATCAACGAGGTGTGAAAACAGCTTTAATTTCAAGAAAGAAAAGCGCATCGCGATAAATGTCATGACACAGTAATCAACACAATTTTGCAACAATCGGCGTTTGTTTGCACGTACATAATTTTATAACAGTCGGGTTAGCGATGATTAATTTAGAACGTCTAATATGCTTTTAAATATGACGTTGTAATTATGACTTTACCACTTCCAAAATATAATGTAATGTAAACCTTTAAACATAATTTATATAATAATATATTAATTGTTATCAACATTGTTCTTTAGGAAGATTGTTCCATGCACAATTATGCGTTTGGTGATAACACAATTTTTCCTCGATTTTGCAACCAGAATGGGTATTGTATTTCGCCAATATGATTGGTAAATAAAACCACTAGACCCTATAACACAACACCATGCTATTGGAACTGTTCCATCCCGTACGCAGACGGGATGTCTGAGTTTGGTGATCACATTGACTCTTTCAATCAAGGAGATGTGTCAGTTAAAATACCATCTCCTATCTAGTCTCTTAACCGGGGAATCGGAAGTAGGCAAACCATTAGAGCCGATCGCCTAAGGCCGTCGGAAACATTGCCACCTCGTTTCCAGGATCCTCCTGGCAGATGCTACGGTCCCGCTGTGTGAACACTTGCTATGATCATGGTAGCGTGTGTTCCGTAAACACAAGGCACAGCGTGCGTTCCCTCTTAACGGCACGGATCGCGAGCGCGAATTAATTGAAAGCACGCGCGAACTTGTACACACGTGCACACGTGGACTTCTAAGTGGAACGTTGAACCCTGAAGGGAGTCATTCGTGGTCAGAGACTAGACACTAGTGGGCCGCAGGTAACTTTCGTTTTTTACGCGTCAAGTACGTCGCGGCCATCAGAGCAGGTCTACTTCATTGCATGTCTACGTGTGTGTGGAGTTACTAAAGCGCATCAAAACAAGTTACACATCCAAGTTAGGTCCATCCATCAATCCAGCCACCCACTCTATGTCTCCATCTCGCTCTGTGTCTGCCTTATTCATTCTTTCTCTACTCTGTCCGTCCGTCCGTCCGTCCGTCCGTCCGTCCGTCCGTCCGTCCCTCCCTCCCTCCCTCCCTCCCTCCCTCCCTCCCTCCCTCCCTCCCTCCCTCCCTCCCTCCCTCCCTCCCTCCCTCCCTCCCTCCCTCCCTCCCTCCCTCCCTCCCTCCCTCCCTCCCTCCCTCCCTCCCTCCCTCCCTCCCTCCCTCCCTCCCTCCCTCCCTCCGTCCGTCCCTCCCTCCCTCCCTCCCTCCCTCCCTCCCTCCCTCCCTCCCTCCCTCCCTCCCTCCCTCCCTCCCTCCCTCCCTCCCTCCCTCCCTCCCTCCCTCCCTCCCTCCCTCCCTCCCTCCCTCCCTCCCTCCCTCCCTCCCTCCCTCCCTCCCTCCCTCCCTCCCTACCTCCCTCCCTCCGTCCCATCCCTCCCTCCCTATATATATATTTATATATATATATATATTATATATATATTGTGGAGTTAAGACAAGTGGCATTGCAACATTACAATATATATATATATATATATATATATACATATATATATATAAATATATATATATATGTATATATACATATATGTATATATATATATATAAATATATATATATATATATATATATATATATATATATATATATATAAACTTGTTCATTCAGTGTAAATGTGTGTTAAAAAGTTGGACGATCTCAGAATGCAAGTTTAATGGATACAGTGTAGCCCGACTTGAACGTGTCATAAAGTCTATTGTTAATTACGCTCTTCTCGTGTCAGTATTAGGCCTATATACTTTGTGTAATCTGCATTATTGATGTGTGATGGTCACATTGATTGTAGAACGCAGGGGTGAATTTAATGTTAATTACTCACCCAAAGTTTGCATGTTACTAACTCAAACCCCAACATCGATGCTGCAGCTATCTAACTAAATTTCACACACGGGCATTAATGATAAAAGTGTTATAACAGCGGCTGGTTAATAACTAATTTGCCTATCGGGGGAATCGTTCTTCTTCCTAATCCGGGGCCGTATCCACGCGTACACAGTATTTGATGACACAAAATACATCTTTATGATGCATACACAAATGTCATCTATCTACTCTTGGTGCATAGACTTCACCATCTGCCTCGACGAGAAAGTGACCTGTTAGATGATGGAGAACTCTAATTTTCGCGGTTCACAGTCAAACACCTTTCTGAGCAATACGTCGCGGCTCGGGTATTTCCATTCGGTTCGGCAATTCCTGCAATGATGTAATAACTCACTCGGCTGCGTTTAAAAGGATGCGCCAGAACCGCCCCCGCTGTTGGGTCATATATCAATATAAAGCTTGAGGCATGTGTAGGAAGGTCTGATTACTCTAAATGTGTCCCTCATGGGAGTCCTGATTACGAACCTTGGCTTATAATGTGTGTTAACGACTTGCGAAACCGCCCCGAGAGAGACAGCCATTATGAATGAGGAACAGCGACCAGCGTCAGACGAACAAGACGGTTTGCATACTGACGGAATTCCTCCATTATTACGGCGTAGTAATCTAAATATCGGAAAATGCAAGTGCATTTTGTTTGCAATAAATCTAATTTCGAAAAGTACATAGGAATATTACTGTTTTGCACAAATGCTAATACTAATATTTTTCAGTGCTGCGGCAGAACAAACATGTTGAAAATATCTAACTTTGAAAACACGCAGAATCTCACACAAATGTCGTAAACTGATCGATTCAGGAAGGTACACAACTGAACATCCAATAAAATGTATTAGAAACATATGAAATATTTGTAGAGAAATAATGCTTCTACACGTTCGGATAGAATCATATTTAGCAAGATTAAGTTGCATGATTAAAGTCTGAATTAGCGTTTGTTTTACCCAAGATACGTAAACCCAGCTGCAGTAGTTCCCTATTCTAAGGTTTTATTATCGGAACAATGTGATATGCATTCATCCAAATCATTATGCAAGATGTCCAGCAAAATTGTCCGATTATCGGCAGAACTGATTGACGGTCAGCAGACTAATGGCAGACTAATGTCAGATAGTCAACAGAACCGAGTGACCCTCGCCGTGTAGTTGTTTCCGGACAGAGACCCCCACAATCTACGGCATTTGGTGTCCCATTCATAAGACACGTACTTCCTCGTTCTTTCTGGTTCTTGGTGCGCCAACAAATTGTACCAAGCTGTTTTCAAACGATTGTGCTGGCCGTTGGCCAAGGATTCTGATAAACTGATCACAACTGCGACGTTGAAATTAGCACACACAAACAGTGGCGGATCTCTCCCACATGGTATATTCTAGGTAGGTGTACTAGTCCTTTGACGCATATACATTTCACCTATCTACATATGGTGCATAGCTAGGCTAACCGTGTGTCTTCAAGAGCACGTGACCTGCACGTGAAGCTGTTACATGACGAAGACCTCCAATTATCACAGTCTATCCAGGTTTAAACACCTTTTAGACCGAATCATCGCGGATCGTGCGCGCCTATTCGGTTCGGCGATATCAGCAATTACATAACGACTCACACCCCGTAGTAAAGACACTTTCTTCGTTGGGTCAACAATTGCAGTCTGGTCTGTACAAATCAGCCTACTTTACCTAAATACAAACCCCGGGTATCTTGATTACGAACCTAGGCTTACTAAGTGTCAGGTAATGGCTCGCAAACTGCGCCGTCGTGACATACAGCCATTAGGAATGGGCAACAGCGATTCCCGTGCCAGCCGAACGAGTTGGTTTGCAAACTGACATAATCCCTACTGTACTACGAGTTAGACTAGTGGTATACACATTTAAAGATGCGTTCCTGAATATGCATTGATATTTGGTATGCTCTAAGCGTAAGACCAGCTCTGAATATAAATGACGAGAGATGTATTCATTTATTTATTAGATGTCTTTTTCATGGTCATCCAGCCTTGTTTTGGTAAAGAGTGCACCTGGGATAACGACCGTATAAAATCGGGATATCATTATTGTTAGTATAAGTGTTATCTTTATAATAAACTATATTTCAGTTATATATACATTCATATCTTTGTGCTTGCAAATGACAAAAATATTCAGAGCAAAAACTACATATTAAAATGTATTATTAGAGCAATCAAGATTAACAATTTCATATTAGTTGAAGACGCAACTAATAAACATAATGTATGATATTAAGATTAGGTTAATAACTGAAGACGACAAAGTAAAACGAACGTGGAAAATATGAGGTAAAATATGTTAAACAAATATATCAAGTTCAAATAAAATATATCATAACATTGGCTAAAAAATAAAATATAAACTGTTAATGAATAAATAAATATAATAAAATGCAATTAGTTGCTACGACAAAAACGGCGATAATAAGAATAAAATGAATGTGATATTGTAATGACTTGAATTCTTAAAATGCCTATGAAGTGGACATCAAATTCCTTTGAAAAAACATAATAATATATAAGATGTACTTGTGGGGGACATTGTGTGTCCCTTTGACGACAAGAAATACTTAAGATGTAGCAAATGTAGGCAATGGCAATGTAGAAGTGATATCGGTTTTGTATTCGACGCTGTCGTTGAATGACCGACTGGCCCACAGTAAGAGTCAACTTTAAGCACGGGAAACACATTAGTGTCGAAATTGTCAGATGCCTTACGCACTGTGCTCACGGAATCACTCGATCCTCACGCTGGAATTGTTTCACCGAGGCAGTATCGACTCGTAGAAGCGCATGTCTGCAGTTTCCATTATGCCGTGTCCCGTCAGTTTAGTGCAGGAGTGCACACCCGATGTGAATGTGTCTGCCTGAACAGCGGAAGCCATCTTAGGTAAAGGTCAATGTTAAGGACATAGTACAGTCGGAAGGTATGCCCCCCATGCACCCAGTGGATTTCTGAATGAAACTTACTTTTTTGCAACCCTGAAGGTGTCTAGTAAACAGATTTGGATGTTCACATTTCGAAATAATGTCCGAAGGGGTCCGTTTGGCGGCCATCTTGGATTTTGTCACGCGCGACTGATAAAATCAAGGATACCCATAACTGTTGAACCATTCATCGTACAAAGACAAATGAACCCACTTTTTGTATAATTGTGGCATGAGGAATCGCTTGAGATGGTTATTTTGACGATTCAAACATATTTATTTCTTTAAAATGCACATAATACCATATTTTCATGCCTGAAATCGAGTCAAATACTAAGTTAAGGATAGGTGATTGCGCATAAGCACTGATTCAACATTATATGCCACTATTAGGCAGAAAATAGGCTAATTATGAGTCCAAGAAGAAAGGAAACTACACGAAATCTACCCACTACGATCAGTACCTACGTCTACTCAAGAACTATCTACCTGAAACTTACCCTCGACACTATACACTAATCATCATCATCGCCAAGAAGCAGCTCATCATAGTCAATCTGCTGATCATCTTCCTGTTCTCCCTCCTCCTCCTCAGCAGCTTTCTCAAGCAAGTCAATGAGTGGGGGAGGCAAAATGGATCCACACGACCACACTGGCTCCAATATACCTTCCGCAGTCTTCACCCATCCCTGTGCATCATCGTAGGGCTAGGGTCGCCAAAGGCGAGGCTGGTTGGCCTGCTTGTACTTGGCTAGTCGGTAGTTGACCCGGCCAACATGGAGAATTAGCAGGGTGGGAGGAGAGCCAGGTCGTGTTCTCCCACCATCTTTATGAGCATCTTGTCTCGAACAGCATCCACTGATATCTCGCGAGCCTGACCGTACATGAGGCAGGTGAAGGCCTACAAATCTGCCAACACTTCCGGCTTCACCGTCCAGTCATCAACAAGTTTCTTTAAAACGTTGTGATACTTAGGGTTCTTCTGGAGCTTTTTCAGGGGCGCAACATTGCCTTTGCTCCTGAAGGCGTTGGTGTAGTCCTCGCCTGAGAACACGTAGAACCCGACCAGCGTGCTCCAGTGACTTGGCCACCTCCGTCACGTTGACTATCTGGCGGTGCTTGCCCATGCCGGTGTCGAGATAGATGGTGAGGCTGATGGAGTGCGAGTGGTGGAGCAGGATGAAGAATATGTCACTATCAGGAATTCTCACTAAAGCCGACTTGTACTCTTGCTTGGCGGCATATTGGAGGTAGAGAACGACCCGGGTGTCCGTCTCCTCCTGGTCTGAGGACAACTCATCGATCTCGGGCGTAGTCACTTCACCATTGGATGAGTCCTGCTGATGTGCCTTCCCCTCCACGATGGCAACCGCTGCCCCGCACTTCTCGAGTCGCGAGGCCGCCGCCTTGCTGCTCCAGACCCGGAGCAGCAGGTGATAGAACTGTCGCTTGTTTTCTTCATTGGCCAGGAACAGCTTGAAGTCGGCGGGCTTCCTGGTGGCCGGGCCATCGATGGTGTACTTCTGTGAGAAGCCACGGCGCAATCTCTCATGTGCCTTGATAGAGTTTGCATGATAGAGGTCAGTGGAGAACACAAAGTTCTTTTTGGCAGCCATCTGTTCCAGCACCTGGAAGCAAATGTCACCGTTCGTATGGGTCAGATTGGTGAGCACGTGTCAGAGAGCCATGTCATCCTGGATGTGGATCGCGTCTTTTGGGTAGGGCACCTCCTCGGGGGTGTCATTTAGCAAGAAGTGTAGCATGGAGGCCTTGTTCGTTTTGGCGAAGAATCCGTCGGGGGTGCCGAGGCTGGGAGGAACATGGATGAGGAAGTACCGCATCAGTTCATCAAGGTCGCAAGATTCATCCAGGAGCTGCGACTTGATAAGAAACCTAAAGGCCAGGTTGCTCTGCTCACCGTACTGGATGCGCTTTCCCTGTGTGGAGGTGAGCTTGCAAAGAAGGTCTCCTCAGATGACCTATCGTGGAAACGATCACTGATGAAGCCCTTCTTGGCTTCCTTACCAACTGTGTCAGTTCGAAGGACATCGATCTCGACCTCCGGGGAAACAGGAACACCGGATGCGACGTTGTAGAGCCGGTCTTTGTCAGGGATAGCGAAGGGGTCGATGAAGTTCTGGGTAGCAGTGAGTGTTTGCTGCACAGCTTCCTCGCTCTTCTTGATCTCAGCAGCCTCGCGCTCGCGATGCTTCCCTGCCTTTGGACACTCGGCGCCATTGATGAGTCCACACATCTCGAGCATCCTCTCAAAATATTGGGCATGAGCGGATATGTTGCGGCACCAACGCTGATAAGCAGCGAACATTGAGAACAGCCATACTAGACCTCCTGCCGACTTGGCGAACTTCATGAATGTATCCTCCATGTTTTTGTCGACTGCGTTGAATGCACCGGGAATGAATGACCGTGCGATGCCGCCCTTCTCAAGAAGCTCCTTCGCGCCAGGGTGAGACAAGTCGATGTTGGTGAGGAGCACCTCCAGCCAGGCCAAGTACCTGGAGAAGTTCGGGCCATCAAATGCGAAGAATATGTTAGTCATCTCCCCATTGCACTTGTGGTAGAGCTTGAGGGTGTTGGTCTTCACAGAATAGATGAGGATGATGCGGGTGTGTGCAATGAAGCCGAACCAGAAGGTAGGGGTCTTGCCCAGGTGACCTGCACGCACCTTGTCCTCAAACTCCACGAACTTGTTGACGATGGTGAGAGTTGAGGGGTCCTGGAGAGCGAGGTCGAGGTTCTCTCAGCTGCAGAACTTGACTAGGTTGAGGAGGGCCACCTGGTTGTCTACATGGACGTTTTTCCTCTTGTTCAAACTTCTCCATCAGTAGCCGCTCCATCGCCTCACAGACAGTCTTCAGACAGAATAACGCCTTAGCATAAGCCTTCCCATTGAGGACACTGTTCAGACAGCCGCTGGTGACGAGGCCAGCCTCGAGGATAATCTCAGCATAGCCCGAGCCCCTGAACTTGTGCCCAGTCACCATACCCATGTAATTAATCACAATGTGGAACAGTCCTGGGGTGACTACATGCGACTTGTACTTCTCTGGAAATTTCCATCTGATGGGAAGGGCATTCATGCACCCACCGAAGTCGAACGTTTTAAGGACGTACTTCTGTCCGACCTCGGAGGTAGCTTCTGCAGACCGTCTCAGTTGCTCCTGGATGACACAATACTCGGTGAAGTACCTTAATCATGTTCGTGCACAGACGCGGACCGAGACCTGCAATCTTGACACAGAACAGGGTCGCAAGACTGCTGCACATCAGCAGGCATTCAGATATGTGGTATAATTTATTGATGATCACGTGATTGAGCAGAATGAGGTCGTGCAGCTCTCCTACCTGCGGCTCATCTACATCAAAGAACTGGAGCAAATTGGCTACCCAAAGTCTGATTATAGGAGCGAGAAACTCAAGAACCGACACGAGGTTCACAAAATCAGTGAGCAAACGTAGACGTAGACGTAGATACTGATCGTAGTGGGTAGATTTTGTGTAGTTTCCTTTCTTCTTGGACTTACGATTAGCCCATGTTCTGCCTAGTAGTGGCATATAATGTTGAATCAGTGCTTATGCGCAATCACCTATCCTTAAATTAGTATTTGACTCGATTTCAGGCATGAAAATATGGTATTATGAGCATTTTGAAGAAATATATATGTTTGAATCGTCAAAATAACCATCTCAAGCGATTCCTCACGCCACAGTTATACGAAAAAGTGGGTTCATTTGTCTTTGTACGATGAATGGTTCAACAGTTATGGATATCCTTGATTTTACCAGTCGCGCGTGACAAAATCCAAGATGGCCGCCAAACGGACCCTTTCGGACATTATTTCGAAATGTGAACATCCAAATCTGTTTACTAGACACCTTCAAGGTTGCAATAAAGTAAGTTTCATTTAGAAATCCACTGGGTGCATGGGGGGCATACCTTCCGACTGTACTAACAGGTATGGGCTGTTGTAAAGATGTCACATTTCATGAAATGTCGCAACTTTTAAAGTTTTTAGATATCTTGGAACTATTTATTATAGCTTACAACCACCAATGAAACACCAAACAGCTCGCTTGCAGTGACGTCATTTGGAGAATTGATCGAATTAATAGATGTCCGTTGTCAAACTACGTCTAGCAAATACTATACTATACATCAAGTTGTGTAGTGACGCAGTTTGACAGAACCAAGATGATTTTGATATAAATTATTTAATTTTTAATGTATTTTGTTAATATACAAACAAATATTAAAAGTAATTTCTGTCAAAAACTATTAGGGTAGAGTGGGGTAAGATGCCCCCATTAAGCAATGTCAGTCACATGTCTACGGAAAATGTATTAATATAATTAACAAATATGGCATAGGAAATCTACCGTGAAGGAATATTGCTGGGGTCAGATGCCCGGGGGGGGGGGCGTCTCACCCCAGCTGTATACTGCAACTGTAATCACACCGCTTCCCAGTTTAAGGTAAAACAACACCTAGGCTAAGAATAAGATACAATAATACTATAACGTAAGTAGCAAATATCAGTCCTGGTTCAAAATTATCATCAACCTACTCTAGATATATGAAATCACTAGATTGCACAAACTGCAATAGTTTGCAAAATTACAACTTGTAATTTATTGAATACAGACAGAAATAGTAAACACTTGGCCTACTGCGAACTGTATAAAAAGAGGGCGAATACACACATGCATAGTAAATCGGCATGTGGTACCTAATTATAATTATCCTTAACTCTACATCTCATCGTCAGAGTCACAATTCTGGCAGGTCCACCAAGGCGTCCTTGGAGCGCAAGCTTCATGGTGGCATAAGTGGCATTCACTGCATTGTATCCACGTCTCACGTGACTTGCTGGCGGTCTCTAAACAGACCAGGCACGGCCATTCTTCATCACCACTGTCCTTTGTTTCTTCTTTGCTTCTGTTTCTTTCTTCGACTTTTGTGCTGTTTTCTTCCCCTTTCCTTTGCTCTTTTCTTTCTCTTGCAACATTTTCTTGAATGGCGACGATGTCAGGTGCGTTGCCCTTTCTGCCTTTCTCTTTCACTGACGCGCTTTCACCGCTTTGACAGGTGTGGTAAGACTTGCAAGAAGACTCTTGGCTCGCTGTGGACTGTATCCTGCATCGGCTGAGGTGGTATCTTTGGCGATAGTGACCCCAACGTTGACTGCTGCTGTCTTGTTGGTCTCGGCATTTGTCTCGGTTGTAACGGCGGAAACATTTGATGTAGGTCTAGTAGTGGTCGTGGAGGTGGTTGGTGTGGCCGAGGTTGACACCATGGATATACCAGCGGTAGTTGTTGTGGTAGCTGCGATAGTGGCAGCTGACATCGCTCCACCCGTGGTAGCCGTGGATTGACTTGTGACAGCAGTGGTGACGGCAGTAGTTGAAGGGTTGGCTGTGGTGTTGGATGCCGGTTGTGCTTCATTGGTCAGCTCAGCTGCCACAAAGTCTTCGTCACTAAAGATTTGGTTGTTGTACGGCCATAAACCACAAACTCTGAATCCATTAACTGCCTTCTCAACTGTTGCTGTCTTGTTGTAGGCAGTGGCGAAGATGCCGGCCTTATCTAAGAAACTAATCCTCTGCCCCTTGTGGGCCGCCATCCACGTGTCGGACGCTGAATTGTATGCACTCTTCAATGCCTTGAATAAAGTGCGATCTAGTGGCTGTATTTTATGGGTGCAGTGGGGTGGGAGAGTCACCAATCCTATGCCATTGGTCCTGGCATATTTGAATACTGCAAGCGTTTTGTGGCTATGATGGCCGTCCAGAATGCTGAGAGGCTTCTCTTGTGGAGAGGGTTTGGTAATCGTTGTAAAATGCTGTAGCCACTTCATGAACATGTTACCATCAGTCCAGCCATTGTCTGTGCACACACCGACGGAGCCAGCGGGAGCATTGGTCATGAGACCCTCTGTCATTCTCTTTCTAGGAAAGATAAACATGGGCGGGATGTATGAGCCAGCTGCACTTTTGGCACACAGCACAGTCACAAGTTTGCCTCTCTCGCCGCTTGTCATACGTCCAACATCTCTTGCACTTTTGCTGGCCACGATCTTTGACGGAGTTTGTACATTTATGATGCCGGTTTCATCCATGTTCCAGACACGTGTCGGGCTGTAGTCATGCGCCGTGAGTATGTATTTGTAAACATCAAAGAAAATGTTTACCTGGCCACGATTAAAACTATGGCTCGTGCTAGGCTGGTCGCTTCAGGTTTTTTAATGGAGAGCTGCGGATGCCTCTCAAGAAAACCTCGCAACCAGTCCTTGCCCGCAAGTTTGGTGCTTTTGTTGAAACGATGATTTACCTCCAGTTTCTCAGCAAAATCAAATGCCAACCGTCTGACGTCCATTGTAGTGAGCCCAAACAAGGCTCTTTCCATAGTCTGGATATGTCCAACTAGGACATTCTCGTACTCATCCAAATCTGGCTTAAAACGACCAAGGCATCCAGGAGTGTGCACCTTGCCGTCTCTATGTCGTCGAAGGGTCTTTGCAGGCACGCCATATTCTCTAGCTGCCGTCTTCAGTTCCCTGCCTTAACGTATCGCTGATAGGGCCTCTCTGATTGCATCAGGGCCGTAGGATCCCCTTTGGGTCTTTCATTTGTAGATTATTGGCATATTCCTGTAAATAAAATGGGTAGAATAAATCTTATGCTAATGCTGATAAATTAACTACATTCAACATGGTAACAAGTGAAAGATTTGTCCAAAAATTTCTGATAAGAAAGTGTACAAAACGTTATTTAAACATGGAATCCACTTGATAGAGACAGCCTGTATCTAAGCACAACGAAAGGGCGTCTTACCCCAGGGAGCATCTTACGCCACTCTACCCTACTCTTTTTTTATTCAGCCAAATTACTTCAGTGCAGAACGTAGTGTATTATTTATTAGAATAAGTTAACAAAAATGGAAAGATACTAATTCAACTTTTCTGTCGGATGTTCCACGAAACCACCATAATCGTTATGTAAAATGGTCTGGTTACCATGGCTACCGTCATGCAATTGATTATTAGTCACACGTGACTTTATTTTCATATAAATATATTCTTCGGACGGCCCGTTAACAACCTACTATGGAGTCAGGATGGCTACAGAACAGAGCAAGGGCTGTGAGTTATATACAGGACGAGCATAATACAGAGGCACATGAAATAATTTTTTTAAATGTCAAATGTTATCAAATGGTACCCAATAATCAGGGTGCTTATTCAATATCACACCATCTTATCCACAGAGATCATCGCTTGACCGGCGCGTCCCAGATGTTCGGGCATGGCCGATGGTCTACCACAATATCAGGCTACTTGCAGCCTTTGCTCTGTAACTAGACAGACAAACAACTAAAATACCACGACAATAGGCTTTACGTAGCAAATGCCCTCCAGAAGACCTTGTTTGGTAGCTCGCCTCGTGTTCACTTCGTTCCTTTGAGATGGACACCAGATAAAAGAGCAATTTGTTCCCACGTAAGTAAAATGACGGACGACCATATAATATTGATTTAGCCTGATTTGGTTGCGTGTTGATATTTGTTTTGATGGGGGTGCTTTTTTCAACCTACAGACAGGTCACCCCCTACCCTTGAGATTCGCCTACAACTTCCAACTGCATGTCCATGGAGGCTCATCAAACCCCCCCAACTGCATACACCCTTGTAGGCTCACACAGAATCTAACTCGTCTATTCAAGCGGCATATCCATTGCCCCCCCCCATCCAGTATACGGCCTGGTATACATACACCAGTATACATTCACCGGCACGAAAAAAGGGGCAAATTGGCCAACCTTAATGTAACCAGTAATATTGTCTGGGGTTTGCAAACACATCGTTTGTCTATGCTTTAGGACTTTTTGACGATTCGCTCTAAAACCGGATACCAAGACATTATATAAGATGACGTCAGTGCACGTCCTTTGACCGCTGTCAAATGGTGTCATTTCCTGTACTGACCATCATTGACGAACTCGTTTGCCACAATCACATATGGTCGCTGCAGAGCTGAATTATGTTTGATTTTCTTTCCCTATTGTCATTTTCCGACCTTTAAATACTAGCATGAAGATTTACGACATCACCAAAACGACATTATAAAAACGCGACTAGATGTTATTTTCGGAAAAACATCTATATAAAATGACTTCGTATTAACGACCATTTACCTACTCAAATATTACAAGACATGCTCTATGACGCACGTGTCTTGTTCGTTATCAACTGAACTCTGAATCCATCATCATCTCTCATTTCTCTACGTCCAGCAACCGTTCTCTTGCCCGAATCGTTTATAGAAAAGTCGTCCTGTCAACACGGCGTGGGTGGTCGATGTCTGATGAACACGTTTCATCATTATTAGGCGTTATAAATACACAATATTTCCCACACAGCAGATCCATTGTATCTTCGTAATGCAATCTTGATTTGGGCAACGTCACTGCTAAGTCAAGCAGAGGCAAATGTCAGACGCTAACAGCACTCAGTCATGCAAATTGATAGCTTCGGTATTGCGGTTTATAAGTGCAGGCATTCCAGCAGGTTTTTTAGTATCTATCACATTACATCCATTCCGCGAATAGGCCTACCGACTGAGTAAAGAAAACACATTTGAAGCACGAATGATAAGCCTAGTTATGTGAATTAACATCATCATAGGTGTACATTGATACTATAGTTTCACAGGCTGCCGATATCCTCTCTGATTGGAGAAATACGTGTCACTCCATTATAGTGAGTTCACGCTGTTTGTCCGGAGCTAAACGTCCAAGAGGAGATAATCTCGCGAATTGGACTTTTTACGAACACACTGATAGTGCTAGTTGCTCGCATCTTCATCGTTGCGTCCAACGGCAACGCCGTCCATGGAACTGCGGGGATTCGCTCTAGGGTTTCGATGTCAACACGGTCAATTTGGTCGCTAGTGAAATGAACGCCCCGACGAACAAGTCACAACAACGCGTCCAGTCGGCCGACCAACTTCTACGAGGGATTTCCTCGAAAGAGCCGTTTGTTGCTACCGCGTTATTAGCACGGCATCCAATAATTACAATGAGGTGGCGAAGAATTAAAACAAGCTGGATTCCATCAAGATAATGCAATTAGGCTATGAATCTATGACGGGTTTTATGTCTGGTCCATGTGTAGTGCGGTGGCATGTCATAATAATAAGGACTCCTAGGGTACGGAGCGTCCGCTAAATGTGTGCATACATGTACATTCATATAGGACCCAATGGATCCAGTGATACGGTGCATCTACTGTATACACTGGCTGCTCGGTGTCTCTCACACGCCCGACCGGGAATCAACTCTAACCGCTGGGAGCATGATATAGTGGGTTAGAGATAGAGACCGCCACTCTGTGAGTCCACGACAGATTACACATTTACCCCTGTGTGAGATATTTTACTTCCCCTGCAATAAACATCAGATAGAAAGTACCAACGGCTTTTGGTTTCTCTTTCAAAAGACAGGCAATGTGAGGTAAACGAAATTGTCTAAATTTCGAAACGGCGGCAGGTTGTATCGACCCATCGTCCCCTCGATCGACAGTTCGGCGTTCTATCGCGTGATCACCGCTCCCCACTACATCCGCTAAAAGAAACAACTTCGATATCCACGTTCAAGCCTGCTCTATTTATTTAGTCGTGGATATGAGGAAAAGTGGATGTATGAATCATTGTGGCTAAGGCCCAAGATGTTCCTTTTAGTAACACCTCTGTATCTTAAGTGAAACTATCTCTGTCAGTCTGGCGTCACAAAACTGAATATAACATGTTTCAAGGCGTAGAATTCGTTATGCATGAATAAATGTGGTTATATCAATGTATATCCTGAATGGTATTTGACTCTCTGACGAAAACAAACAACCAAATAATGACAAAGGTGATTTACGAAAACAAAACTAAATATCGAATAAAAATTTGCGGACAGCATTAAACCTTACAAATCAGAACCAACGGGATATTTTTATGGCAACATCATCGTATCGTCAACACCAAAAAATTTTACCGCGGTAAAATGTATGGTGAATACAGTTCTAGTAAGCTAGTATTTTACAAAAAAAGCTAATTACATGACAGCTTATATGTATTGGCGTAACGTACGTTCATGCGCGCGATAAGACGGGTTAGTTCGAATCCGCCTACGTATATGAGATCAGTTATTAAATACGCAAATGCGTGCATTACGTGATTAAACTTTGCAATATATTGTGCGAAAATGAACAATAAAAGAGAACTTCACAACGTGTCATTGTGCAGTGAAATATGCTGAATTGAATTTGCCTTTGTAGCGGAGACGGCTTTCATGAAAGTCCACTGAACGTGGCGGTGGCATGGCCCTTGGAAGGGCGAGACGACGCCACGCATATCGTTACTATTACACATATGCGTACAGTCTGTGTACTGGTGTACTGTGTAATTGTAATGCATCTGTTTGTTTAACGAATTTGTGTTCGTCACATGTCAACACAATGAGTACAAGCAAACGGGTATAGCAACAACGGTTTCATTATCATATACCTGTCAACTCTCCCGTCGGAATTTCCTGGAGTCTCCCTGATTTTTGGTGTATCGTCCGGTCTCCCGTAATACAGGCAAATCTTCCGGATGTTCGCTTGAAATCTCCAACAGCACCCCCAACCTTGTGGTGTCATCATCCGAGACAGCGCGACACCACGGGAGACGTGCTGAACCGCTGTTCCGGCGAGAAATCTCCAACAGCATCCCCCGTCTTCCGATGTCAAGATCATAGAGACAGCCTAACGAGACTGCGCGACACAAAAAGCGTGCTGAACCGCTGATGAATCTCCCGGAATTAAAACATAGTTGGCAGACATATTGTCGTGGCCGCTTGAAAAAACCTGTGCATACCATGTGTACACAGCGACACGCGATCTGTTACAAATCAAATCGTCTACTTGGAACGATTATAAATGCTGTATAGAAAGTTGTCGGTTTTTAAAACACCTTTTATCAGAACAGTTGTTATGTATTTCAGCCATACTCAACCACCCTGCATCACCCGTGAGAACAGTGCAAATGTCCGACCCAATTTGAAGACGGATAAACGACTTCTGGGAATCCCAATATATAATGACCCGTTCGCCCGTTAGCACGAGCAGCTGAGCGGTATTGCGTATTCGAATATCTGCTTCTACTTCCTAAACATTGCATGTAACACGAGTCACGTTTGGTTGAGATTAGTTTTATTATGACCACCTGACCTGCTGTCAACCACTGATCTAGTGAGCGATTTCATAGGCTGAGCTTAAATTCAGAGTTTTGCAAAGCGATCAGCCAGGGGGTACTGCTGGCTGGCACTGGCGTAATCGGCAGCAGCGACCCCTGACGCGCGAGGTTGATTTCAGCAGTTCGTGCTTGCTATTGTCGTTTTATAGAAATATATCTGCTCGTAGCAGATATACACGCAGAGTGTTTTATTTAATTATTATGAAATCAATAGAGTCGGTCCAACGTCCCATAATCTAGGTAACTGTCGATTTAATATATTTATAGATAAATGCCAGTTATAAACATAATACAGTTTTTAGAAATGTTACACTGGTATTCTGGCGATAACATTTTGTTTATTGTGAAATCGGTGTAACGATGCTCATAACTACCATTTCTTAACGATTCAATGAATTCAATAAATGTGTCACTTCAACACGTTAGATGGAGTGACACATGATGCTCTCGACTTCGCACTAACGCATTCACAATTTTCCGTATGCTTATACCACACGGCTCGCTCACATCGCATTGCCATTTGCTGGAATTTATCCACATTGTTATGTTTTGGTAATGTGTAGGGTACCTCGAACGGTATTACAACAGATTCACCCAACATTTATTAGGTTACATCAGTGCCTCGAATTGACGGATCCAGTAACTGACGTCACAATTACAATTGTATTATACGCGTAACCTCCGTCAGTAGTAAGTAGAGTACACAGAGGCTCGCCCCGCCCCTTTTTGACCTACTTTAGGCCTAACTCCATGCATAAAAAACGTCCTTATCTTCATTTCACTTCCGTCAAGGTTTGTCTTACGAAAAACTTTTTCATAACATGCATTTGGTAATAGGGCGGCATGACATAGATGCGAACCTTCCCCGCAAAAAGTTCACGCTTAAACAAGCCCAATGTTTAGTCGGAAAGAAAAACAATTACAACATAATATACGACTGAATGTCCGATAGATTCACATAATATTATATGCGTCAGCCATTTTGTAAGCTTGACGGACCACGTTGCTAGGCAATGGGTCGTGTGATGGATGCGTCAAAGAACACTTTGTAACACGTACACGTTATCCCTACTTCTTTATACATGTGGCTCTTGTACTTCCCATAACACAAGGTGCATATCAGTCTTTAAAGTGCAAGAGACCCATGCGTTCTTCAAAAGTGTCGCCTCGTGGAATTAGTGAACGAAGGCAAGCACAGGAATGAACCAAAATGTTTCTCCATCCGCGCGACCTTCCGACTATATTCGGTACAAATATGCGACATTGGATTCATCTGTAGGGTCTTCGTCGTTGACCTCTTACGCAGGGGGGATAATTACTAACGACTCGTGTGTTTAACTACAAGTATGTGTAACTTTGTTCACCTTTCCTGCAATTCACGCGTGGCCTAATTCGTAACATTTAACCTTCGCGAAAACGCACCTGACACCAGGAGATCGAGTTAGTACATGACGAAACATGTCTAGACTTATGCTACCCGGTGCAAGATGTCTCTGTTTTGTGGTAGGATATCCTCACAAGTCTATTTAGGGTGAAATACTTCCGTCATGTCGCAAGGTCCAGCCAGTTTGTTGAAGTGACGCTGTTGCGTTTTAGTTAATCACTGTAGATGTTACTGAACATTTTTGAGTTCATTTTTATTGAATGAATCAATTTATTTTTAACATATCCAAAATGTTAATAACCTTACGAGTAGAGGCATTCCCCTGAGTATCACGCAAGCTTCGTCAGTACTTGTGACGTCCTGGAGTGGGGAAATCATAAACAATCCGCCTTCACGTACAACAACAGAAAACTCCACACCATAGACTAGGATGGAGTGACAGGGAGGCAAAGAGGGGAATACGACACGTGAAAGGAGTCACTTAGAGGCGAGAAACACTGATCAATGGAGACGAGGGTAACTACGATCTATCACGTGTGTACGGTGACGTCATTCGATCAGCTTGCGAGATACAAAGGCAAAAGCCTCTACAAAGTAATTGACATTTTGGATATGTTAGAAACAAATTGATTAAGTAATCCTTGTAGAGGTTTCAAAGTCCTCAATGATTCCGTTGTTCACAGAATGTTCACAACACTCTTGTGCTGTCAAAATATTGTAAATAAATAAAAGAAAATAGTATGATGAAACTAAGATTGTATGATAAAAACGACAGTTATTAATCAAGTGACATTTTAGCATGGATACTGTAATGTTTTGAACCTAACTTGAAAACACTTTACATGGGTTTGAGGCTAAATTCAAGGCGTTTTGGGTGGGTGTTTCGACCTCATTGCACCAGCAAAAGGATGTCACCACTGACGCCGACTAGACAGCAGACAATCATTCTGGTGTCAGTAGTAATGCCACGTGAAGACCAAAAGTGTACCCTAGAGTCGTCCAAAGTCGTTGCAGACGAGTGTATGCCCAACTGTCAAGTCTGCAGTCATATGTCACGACGATCTCCGGGTACCTAAAGGTCATTACCGTAAGAAGTGATCATTCGTTCACGGCTATTTAATGGATAGTTGAGCGGGCGGACTGGTAGTGCAAAATCTCGGCCGTTAGAACTTGGTTCATTGGAACAACAAGAAGGGTGGACTGTTCGGTTCAGTATTGAGAGAAAGAATGTTGTAAAGCCATATGAAAATAATTCCTGGTTTCTCAGCGCGCGCATTTTAAAACAGGGGCCGCAATATTTATTAACCTACGTGTTCCGGTAAAACAAGTGACAAATTATGATTCGTATCAGGACAAACGCTTGTAAGAAATATTTGTCTTAAATTGTTGATTGTTGTGAATAGCCCCGCCAACACCTCAATCGGGATACTAAAAACTACATCATCCATCTATTTTTGGACAACATTCTGATAAGAAACCAGGACTAATTTTATACAGCCTAATTAATAAATCAGTTTATTTAGACATCATCAAATCGAGCGGGGGTAATTCTGAAACGTCAACGTTTTCTGAAACGACAATCTAACCACTTCTTGCATGACCCCTTGCAGACCTGCCGGTTCGAACTCCAACTCGACTTATGTGGGAAGCGTCAGTAGATCTACTGCGCAAAACGGTCGACTTTCAGCGGAGTCCTATATTCTACGACTGCGATACAGTACCACTTCCTCAGTAGAATCTGATCTAGATTTTTGCCTGCGATGGCGATCTGAGAAATCCCACGATAGTTCTAGGAAGCAGCGTTATTTCTTGAACACCACAACCACGCTTCTTTTAAGCCAGCAGCTATAGTACGGGTGTTCCACGTGTGGTGAGCAATATAAATTTCTTCACGATCATTTGTGAAAATGCCACCACAAATACTCATGATTTACAAAAAAAACCTCACAAATGGTAGTTGCAAAATATGCATTTATCACCTAACGCATCAAGATGTATTAAACACATGGTGGTTTTATATGGTACAATATTATAAACTAGTATACATTCGGATATAAAATGAACAACCAGTCGAGATTTGTGCTGGTTGTTTTCATTAATTGATGGCATAAAGGATCACGTGAGATCACAATGTTGTACTCAACAATTTTAATAATCATCATTATTGGGCGGCCGACACATGAACGACGGCAGACGTTTCCAAAATGGTCGATTATTTCACACAAAAATAAAAAACGACGTAGAAAACTAACATAATTGTAGACATACAATCCATTCATGCATTGAGCTAGGTAGGTATAGAGGTAACCACGAGTGGACATTACATGAATAAAGTAAAGACAGCATGCTAGTACATATTAAAATATATGCCGACAAACGTCATCAGTTAATAAAAAGACGCACGTACAAGAATGCAAAGACATGGAGGCCACCAATCATGCTGTCGTAATGATTATTGTCAAAGTCAGTCTGACGCATAACAGAGCAATAGCCGAGTGATGAATTGCCGCAAATTCATTGAAAACCACAACTCCGCTGGGATGGGCAGCCCTGCTTGTCGTAGCTACAACTGATACGGTAATCGGGAGTGATAATGAGAGGACATTGTCGAGATGACCGGAATAGTATCTATAATCACTCGGTCCCACGGACCCTCTTTAGAAAAGACGATTTGATTTCATCCCATTTCTTTTTAAGCCTTTCTTTGACGTCATCGTCGGCAAAAATGTAGTCTATGGCGTCGAATGACAGAGACCAGATCTGTTCGGAGGTCAGATGAAACGTGTCGGCGGCAAGCAAGTACTCCTTTGACAGCGTTGTCGCAAACACTCCCTTGTCATCGGTCTGCGTGGCAAAACAAAACATAACACGAATAGCATATGAGTCAATAGGCTATTTGTCTGCATGGAAATTGCGGAATATAAATTAATAACATAAAAAAATGTGACAAACAATAAAACAGCATGTAAGACAAAACATTTATCAAGACTATTCATCAAATTTAATGAGCACTAGATGGCATGTCGACAACACAACTATTGGTATGTCGAGTGACTATAATTGTTAGAAGGTGGATGGCTCACTCCAGTAGAATATCCGTCAAAT
>OZ023216.1:44776204-45020514 GCA_963995525.1 Escarpia spicata | reverse complement strand
GAGAGAGAGAGAGAGAGAGTGGGAAGAGAGGTAGAGAGGTAGAGAGAGAGAGATTAAGTTTTAATACTATCATTATTGTACTTACACAAATGACACACGGATGGCCTGCCTGATGCCAGTAAGAGAAATGATGGTCGTCTAATGAACTTACTGTTTGACATTGGATGTTTGATGTCAAACACAATTCTGAAAGGCAAAAATTAACGTGGTGTAAATAAAGTAGTAGTATCAAAATCTTAAACGCTGGAAAATATATGTACTTTTTGCTTTATCAACTGTAACAAGCACAAATATATTGTAGAATGCAAATGACACCATAGATTGATGACAAAATGCCTGATTCTTACATACTCTGACCAGTCCATGAACTATTCATTTAATTGTAATAAAGTAATTCGTATTTTTTTAATTTACTTATTTAATGTTCATTAATAAATACATTTATTGTCACATATTAATTAATATTTAAAAAAATAGGCTAAGTGGCCCTGAAGTCCTTTGGACTAATACGTCTATATGTGACCCCGGCTGACCAAATGAGTGATAAGTCTGTTTTATTACATCCTTGTAAAGGTTTGGTAGGGTGCTTTACACAGTTTCAAAAATTATATGACTGCTACAAAAATTGGCGAAGTTATGGAGCATTGAAAACGGTAGAGGTCAAAAAGTGAAAATGAAGAAACCGGCTGTTGAAATTATATATGCAAATGGATTGCATGGAAATATTACATGCACAATATTCAAATGTGGCACACAGTATGTAATATGTATGTTATGTTGCAATGATATACTGGAAGTACAAATGTGCTGCTACAAAGACTTATCAAGTTATGCCAGATTATGTCTTTATGTGTAAAACTAAGAGGACAGATTATTTGAGAGCAAAAGGTAGACTCACTGTTTGACACAGTTTAAAACCTACAGGCAACTGTCCAGTTTAACAGGGGTCTAGTGGCTTAATGCTGTCTGTTGAAACAAGCTACTGCCAGTGACCAATTACAGATTAGTCACAGTTTCCATCAAACAATTGCAGGCAGAGAATCTTAGCTCCACAGCTGGGTGTAATACACAACAAGTGATAAATATATGATACACTGGAAGTACAAATGTGCTGCTACAAAAATGTATAAATTTATGCCAGATTATGTCTTTATGTGTAAAATTAAGGACAGATTATTTGAGAGTAAAAGGTAGTCTAAAGAAAATAAAGAATGGGCCAGCTGGACGGTGATAGACCATTTGAACTTGAAGCCTTTGTCAAACTTTTGTCTCGACTTCACTGAAAGCGTTGTCCTGCTGTCAGAACTTCGAAGGTGTTACCTAACTTACAGGTGTTTGTCAGTAAGAATAATGGGATGATAATTTACACCAACGTTGTTTCCTGTAGAAGCCATTTTGTGTGATATATTAGTATTAGTTGTGCCAATTAAAAAATTAGAGCTATATAATAGTAGTTTGTCAAAATGTAAACAAACTCAAAGACAGTTGCAGCTTAGCGTTAGCCTGTTCTGAAATATTTTAATGACATAATGATATATTTCACATAAATATATAGGGAGCTAATGGAGAGGCCCATCATAATCCATACCACTACAAAATGAAGTATCTGAAAGTCACACTTCATATATTGAGTGACACATCTTATACTGTCTTTCTGGACTGTCACAATGTCCAATAGTTTCCTATCACAACCCTTGTGTACAATATACCAAAGCTATATATTTTCAACACCACAACATATGTATTATCATTAGATAGGCAATTTAATAATGAATGGAACTTGTAGCAGCAGAAAATGAAGCATACAAAAGTTACACCGCAAACAATGACATGCATTCTCAAAATGTGATTCATTCAAAAATTAGGGCTATATAATAGTAGTTTGTCAAAATGTAAACAAACTCAAAGACAGTTGCAGCTTACTGTCCACCAAGCAGTAGCAGAGCAGTTTTATAATAATAATAATCAGCCACAGTGACCCAAGCCTCTGCCAGTGAACAATTACAGATTAGTCACACGTTAAACCTGCAATATCATTTGGATTGTTATCCTCCTGGCTTTTCTGACTAATTTCCCGAAAAAGCAAAGCTATCAAGTATCCCCTATAATAGCCTAGTTCGTTGGTGCACTTGTGCTACTTCGTTTTGTTGAAATTAATAAACAAACTGCGAACTATTTAGAATTTGGTTTCGAGTCGGAACGAGTCGAAACTAGCAACACTTACTTGAACATGGACATGCACCTGGAAGTGGAAACTTCATATAAAAGTATCGTGTTCGCGAATTTGGGCGAGACTGAACTCTGACCCTCAATATCGATGCCTCGATCAAGCCGTTTTTGTTGATAGTAGTGTTCGCAAGTGTTTATACAACACGTTCTTATTTTATGGCATTTACGCCGGCGATGTGACATCCCCGGACATATGCCACCGACGCAGCGAAAAAGGGCCAAATTACGCAGACAATGACAATATTTGCGCCAGACGGTTTATTTGGGAAAAACCAGTATGGATTTGTGGAATGACAGACAACTGACAAGTCACAAAACAAACAGCTGGAGTAAGACTGGTCTAAGAACAGACGCTGCGTTCGCAAAACTTCTTTTAGACAGGTTAGTAATTTCAGAGTAGTGAGCCTCAGCCACACATATATATTTGTATGAATATAATATTATGTTGCTTATTATGTTCAGAAAACCACCACCCCTCAATACTGTGAAAATGTCCATCACAATAACATGTATCGATAGCTTGCGACTGATTTATGTGAGAGAGCAGAGGATTACCGTTACTATACAAAGAATTGCAGCCCATGTTTTGTTAAGATACAAATCCTTTTGTACATGTAAATTATAGAAGTTCTGTTTTTAGTTTGGTCTTTAAAGAAAAAAAAGCACATCTAAAACACTACAATTGATCAATTACATGCATTTTGTAATTTATACTTCTACAAAAGACTACATGCATACATTTTGTAGAAAAATGTTTTAAATTTATTTTCCGTTTCATTTAATTAATTAACTTCATCTTATTTTGCGACAGTTGCGTGATTCAATTCAAAAACAGTCAGGATTGACAGCTAAGTTTCTGACAGGACAGTTTACAAATTGTTTGCACGTTGATGACACTGAAGCCACAGAGGCTTCGCTTCAAGGAACATACTTTCCCAGGCAGAAACCTAGTTAATAACCACAGTTGCAAGTAGTTGAAAGGCCATTATTATCATTTGTGTGTGTTAAATCAAGCCAGGAAATCCATAATAAGATGCCTTTGTTGCTCTCATAAGAGACATGACTAACAGCTGGAATCTTCTTCTAAAGACTTACAGTGGTAATCCACCCTCTGAGTAAACAGTAGAACTTTGTGGACACTGCCAGGGGTTCAACCACTACCAGCCAAATGTCCTCCTCATTAATTAGCAGTATTAGGTGAATGACACATTGAGATCACAACTAAGGCATTGGGTATTTTGCATGCTTTACTATTAAATTCCTCAAGCTTTGTTTTGTTGAACTATCAGTGAAAAATTGCAAAACTTTTTATTTATATATTTTTCGAATAAAATTACTTTGTGACTTTATTTCCTGTAACCTTCTTTCCAGCCCATCTATGTTCTACCTGTACTTGGTTAATAAGTTGACACTTGTAAATTGTCCATTTGTTTATTATGTACTACACTTTTACTATATATATACAATAATAACTTTGCCACTCTCATATCATTGTAATTTTTTTCACAACTGGGCAAATGAACTTTTCACACTTGAGTGCTGAGCAAATGACCATTGGACAAGACCGTGCAACATATTTTTTACCTGTTAATGAAATAAAAAAGTTTACAAGTTACATACCACACACACACATATATAATATTATATACTATAATATATATGTTTATATATATATTAACAGGTATTAGTGCTGTAAAACCATGTTCATTTTCACAAATAATCTGACTCATTCCATAATCCAATTCATGACTTTGTTTGACAGCTTCAACACAAAGGTGTGAACTACCTCAACACCACTGCAGCTGTCACACATGACAAGATCTATGGTGGCTCTATGGAGCATCAGTGGTCATAGCAAAGGCAGCTCAGGTGTCCAGTTACTTCCTGAGGCTGGATGCAGCTCAGGACAGTTAGAATAAACATAAGTATTAATTGATGCTGCTATGCAAACGTGATATATACATATATATAAATCATAGCATAATAATTGGAAGATATGCAAACATATGTGATTGGTTTTAACAATTATGTTTTATTCTGACCAATGTTATATGGGTATATCATCTTTGGTTGATAGGGCTTTTGTGAAACTTTCAATTACATTGTACATTTCATTTGCATTTCAATTCTGAAACTTAATATTCTATTTATTTAATTTGGAATATTTATGTTACAAACATAAATTTGTATATTATACAGTGCAAGTAAATACACATGAAACAATATAGCCAAGCCTCAGTGATGATTGTACTTTCATAGTAATCATGTCTATGCAGTGGTGAAAATGTTTCAATAGCTACTCCCCCCCCCCCCCCCCCCGTCTTCCGATATCACCACACCAGTCGAGCGGCTGAAGTTATAGTTATGGTGGCTTGGTAGCGACAAAATTTAGACTAAACCATTTGGTTCGGCCGCCAGTGGAGGTTTTTGTGCCCCTCAGGCTCGATTTCTGGATCCACCCCTGTATGTGATAGTTTTGTTTGTCTGCATGAGGATTTTGCAGTAATGGATGTCCTCATTAAATTGCATATTGTTGTTAGAAATGCATGTGAATTAAAGTAAAGACAATGTAAATTAAAAACATTTTATTGAAACTATTTGATGAGATCATGACTACAAAATTATGAAAAGCACAATACAACTACAGGTACAATCATTGCACTTGATGTGTATAATGTAATAATTTTTATAACACATACACATAAAATGCAAAGCAACAATAGAAACAAAAATTAGGAAGAGGTTGAAAAAATGTCAGGTACATATAACAAAACAAACAGTTACTTTTATCACAATTCTTTGTTACAAAAAAGCAACACTAGTACATGTGATATTAAATGCTAGTTGTATGTTTACAACTCACAAAATTAGTGACTAAACAATTGTGTATTTACAAAATTTTTATATTTAATGCCCATAACAAATGTAAACCAATGAGAACAAATAACTTAGGAAGATGTTTAGCTGAACAAATTTAATATGTACATATCAAATAAAAATAACTATATTATGATTTTATGTTAAAAAAACATCAGTAGGATATAAACTTCAAAACTGTTGTAGTTTGTGAAATGCTTGGTTTGTTTACAACTCACAAAAAATAGTGACTAGACCAGACAGGGTCATCGCCATGTGACTGAGAATTACATGTACAATCGCTACATACTACATTGCTCCAGTTTACTCAGCTGTATGAAGAGTATCGGCTACAGACGGTTGATATTTTTGTATGAATAATCTTCGCATATTAATTTCAGTGTGGCTGAATTCTTCCCACATAAGTCAAGATGGTGTTTTCGATTTAACAGGTCTGCCAGGGAGTAAAATTTAAAGCGCTTTGAGTAATCCTGAGGACTAGATACTACACCATATCAGAACTAAACTTATTCAAGTGTTGTTTAATTATCATGCCAAATGAAAAGTAATGTAAATTATTTGTGAAAATATAAAACAGTGATAAAAAAGAATTATTGAGAAAAATGATACATGGCATGAAAAACATAACAGTCCTCGTGATACATAGAGAATTTAAACAAGTAAAATGCTGCTGTCAGTATATCAACAGATTGTTGTTGAAAAATGTGAAAAGGCTTTCAATACTATTACTTCATCACAAACTTGTGCCTGGTGTATGTTGCAAGAACTCAGCTTGCTGCCACTGACTATTAGCAACACAAAGACAATGAAACCCTACCACTGTAACAATTCTGGATAATTAATGCATTTTTTCATGGACACTGCTAAACGTTATAGTTGAATTGAATACAAATACCTTGTATTATTTACTTTTGATAAATGTGTCATCACATATAAAAATATCATACATGTCAGAGCCATCCTAATTGTCACTTTGTCACCGGTATAGGCAGATGCAGACGTACAGCAAAAAGTCAGGAAGCTGGTATGCAGTACCATCAAAGACAGTGAAAACATACAGTGATGTCATCGATATCTAAACTGATGCAGTTCACCAAAGAATGCGCGACACTGAACCTGTCTGACAGCATCGAAAGTTGTTGCCATATCTGCAGACCCTGGCACCCACCGTTCCATCACCAACTGCAGAGCTAGTCAAGCGTCACCACATTCTTATGTTGAGCAACCTGCAGTCAACATTGGTTTCCAGTCAGTCAAGCTAACTGACTGACCTGGAAGCCAATGTACACCCCATCAGCACTGGGGAATCTGTCACGGATTCAACATGACACAATTGGGATCACTCAGTGGACATTCATATGACAAACTGTTATTATGCAGCATGTTGCATGGCTGTAGAATCTTGTCCGAGATCCTGGACAAATACAACTACCCAGTATGCCATATTAACTTGGAGAGCTAGCGGTACTAAACACACTAGTTCAATCTCCTGTAAAAAAAGCATATATTCAGTAAACAAAAACAGGCATAGTGTTGGGAGTAAATAATTATGTGTTCATTGTCATAATCGGTATATAATAATGTTTCATGTATGGCATTTCACAAGAAAAAATACAGCAAGAAATGTTCTACTACAGCTGCATCTATACATGTTGACATCTTAGGAACAGTCAGTGTTTACCAGAGTTGTTCCGGGGAAGGGTGGCTTGATACAGCATGCAGACATTAGTGGAATATGCAATTTTTCAAAACAGTGAACAATTTTAACTGTTTTTCTTTACTATGTGTTCATTGTCATTACATGAATTTAAAAGTGTTCAATTTCATTACAGTGACGCCTGATCTTAGTGAATATGATAGACTGATTTGAATTCTGCTAATCACTAAAGCATCAGTAAAGTGCATTTATATTTTTTTGTTTGTTTTCAGTATACAAATTCATGTCAGTGTCTGCCATGTGTAACTACTATACATATTCATGTTTGACATTTTAAGCCTGAGGTTGAATGGTTAAGGTGAATGTTGGAAATGTCCGAATGAGGTGTTATTGTGATGCTAACAATATATTTTCCTCGTCAAGTATTCAAAGGTTCATAATACGTATGTCTACCTTCTTCAAGAATGACTAATTTATTTTATAAACTTTCAGAGTCATCGCCATATGCTAAATACTGTTTAAAGGTGTATTAATATGTCTGTATTGATACACCTGTGGGTATAATATACAAGTGCAGAAGTCAATCTAGTTTTCTATGCCCAAGATGTTATTATTAAAATGTGTATGAAAACAAATGTGGTATATTTAAATGTGCACATTAAAATTTGTTGATAACTTATACGTGGTTGATTGTTATAAATTTGAAATTACCTGGATTGATCAAATGTGGGCCTGCCGCAGAATATGTATCATCCCTGTGTCTGCCTGGCCCGGGTGACCGCCTCTAGCTCCTCCTCTCATTCTCATTCATGGGTTGCAGTGTGGTCTCTAGCAATATCATAATTCAAGTTATATTATTATGTATTCATATATTGCTGTGGTGAGAATATATACATATATTGGTAAATACATAAGAATAGCCAGCATATGTCAGTTGAAAGGTATCACAGGATACCAATTAATGCATTACATACACTATAGCCAGGCATCAAGGACCCCAATGGAGACAAGTGCGTGCATTTTCTTGTGTAATCTTTATATATGGTGTACTCTAGGTGTATTGATATTTTATGTATTTACACGTTTACATTTTTATATTGAATAAAATCATCACCATCATGCTTGTCATAAAAATCTAAATTATTTTGCATAAAATACAATGCAAATCAACAATATTCTGCAGTAATAGTATCAAAAATATGAGTCACAAAAAATGTTTTAATAATTACGATCACCAACATAATACTTCCGTGTTTGACGTTCTGAGTCACAATTTTTTTTTTTTAATTACGATCACCAACATTACGGATGCTCCCTGACTAAGTTGCTCGCATGAACAACAGGGGCCTGCTGCCAAAGCAATGTTACTTGTCATTTCGCACCATCACGTCATCTACTCTCAATATGTATTGTCGGAATGACAGCTTATTAACAACATCCTGCGTAACCAAATACAATACATATGAAATATTAGGTACCAAACATTATGCTCGTTGTCATTCTCTGGCTGATATGGTGACTGTCTTAGTCTTAGACTTTTGAGTTAGAACTTAAAGTCAGCCTCGACAGGCCCGAGTCGAGTGTAGATGTTCGGAAGTTGCAATTCTCGTTGAATTAATACATGGCTATGCGTTCTTGTTGCTAACTGCGATAGTGTAATACGTACCTTCGTACAACCACTTTGGAATTATAATCTTCATCTTGATACGCTAAAGCACGTGTGTGTTGTTATTGTTTTCAAATGCCTGGGATGCCGATCTCGCGTAAAGCACATGACCGAAGTGGCGCAGTAGGCAGACAGCGCAAGTGGCTTTCGCCAGCGATACCCACTGTAACGACAAATCTTTTTTTGACGATTAAAAAACAAGTACGCATTTTTGTTTATTAAACCGACTGTGCGCACTAGTTAAACTATTCACACATTACACATCTGGACATAAAAGAACCGGATTGGTGATGGACAAACAAAGTGATTGAGCACCTTTAACCAGCCAGCCACAGCGAGGTGTGACAGATGTTGTGGGAAAAGGGATTAGTTGAACAAAAGGACTGGAAGCCTGCTAGAGCTCCTGCTACAGTAGACCATTTAGTTAAACAATTTAGCATTTTAGGGGACATTTGGAGCCCTTAGAATGATTGAATCAAATACAGATGTCTTGTGTATTGTGGTACTATCATATGAAATGGATATGCAAAATTAGAGAAAAAATTACTTAAGAGATTTTGAAAAAATTAGCAAAATGTGAAGAAAAAAATTGGGGGGGGGTCATTAAGTGCCCTTAGAATGATTCAATCAAATACAGATTTCTTGTGTAAAGTGACACTACCACATGAAATGTATACGCAAAATTAGAGAAAAAGTTGGGGAACAGTTTGTGAAAAAATAGGCAAAATGTATTTTTTTTACCAGTTTTGGGGTTCTTGGAGGCCCTAGGGAGGAGCCCTTAATATGATTCAATCAAATACAGATTTTTCGTGCATAGTTGCAATGCCCTAAGATGTATATGCAAAATTTGAGAAAAAGTTGCTGAACGGTTTCTGAGATACGGCAGCTAACGGTGGACGGCGGACGCAGAGTGATGGCAATAGTCCCTTGGACCTTCGGCCAAAGGACTAAAAAAGTATTCATTTAATTTTCATAGTTTTCAATAATTTATTTCATTTATTACACCATAATGATCTCAAAGGTGTCAAACAAACCTAGTGGAATCCTACGCGTCTTCATCGTCAGTAAAAGATCATTCTGCCTTGTGTCCTCCGCGTACAGGAATGTCCCATGTCCTATCCTGTCTGGCAACAGGGCTAGAAGCTTGGAACATTCTTCCAACTGTCCTGGTATCTACAATACCAGAAGAGGTGACATGATGCAAATTCCTCTAAGAATTTGTTTGAATTAACAGAGCTGTATAAAGTATTTAAAAGACTTTTACCTTTTACAAACAAATAAATTTGCACTGCGCACACCTAAAAACGTCACGTTAACAGCCGCGATCGGCATCAGTGATGCACCCACGTACGACATCTGCAGTGAGACCTTCACATCCAGAATGTCCAAACTCTCCACGTGTTCGGCATCCAGTTTTGACAGACCGTTTGCTAGGCAACAGGTCAAGTGATGGATTGTCCAATTACCGTAGATAAACTAGCAACATACATGTATATGAACGCGAATGCTAGATTACTACGCCAGGTACGGAAAAATAGTTGGACTGAACTTCTGCTCAATGTTCAACAAATGCAGACAGTGAACTGCCTCACTAACAGTCCAGCTGGTTTTACTAATTGGTTCTTGCGTAATCACTCCTAACTGAACCATATGTAACACATGTGCAGAATGCCTTGGGTAAGTGCAATGCTCAATGTTCAACAAATGCAGACAGTGACCTATCTCACTAACAGTCCAGCTGGTTTTACTAATTGGTTCTTGTGTAATCACTCCTAACTGAACCATATGTAACACATGTGCAGAATGCCTTGGGTAAGTGCAATGCTCAATGTTCAACAAATGCAGACAGTGACCTATCTCACTGACAGTCCAGCTGGTTTTACTAATTGGTTCTTGTGTAATCACTCCTAACTGAACCAAGTGTAACACATGTGCAGAATGCCTCTGGTAAGTGCACCAAACCCATGTGTGAGATGACAAGATAAAACTCTGCAGTATCCAACTGGGTATCTCAACTGGCTGGTAATGTTAAGAAAGAACCATAGCCAACGTTAATCACAATCACAATACTTTATTGTCCCTTGGGTGGGAAATCCATTTGGAGTGTAGAGCAGCATATTAAAACAAATGTAAATGCAATATAAAAAATAAAAACAAACAAATTATAATAAAATTATATCGGTTAAATAAATAAGTTAAATAAGTTACAACAGTTTAAAACAAGTTAAATCATCTCACAAATCATCTCAGACTGGCAGAGATGGAGGGGAACGAAGGTCAGTTACTTATTCAGTAGTCTTATTGATGAGAGAACAAAAGAGTTTCGAATGCGGTTCAATTTGCAGTGAGGGAGTTGAAAGCGGCGGCCAGAAGGAAGTAGTTTATAGCATGGAAACAGGGGATATTCCTTCCCTTTCACTCTGCCCATTGCCTGTATAGATCCTCTAGACTGGTCTGCTTTTTCTTCCCACCACCTTGCCACTAACTCTGACTGTTCGTGCCAAAGTGTTGCGATGCACGATACTCAGGCCGCCCTAACACACAAGAAACCGAAATGTGATAGAGCTTTCTATGTAGCATCTGTAGAAGGTTTATAGAACATGTGTGCTGACAATGAGTGACAATGTTATTTGTGGTTTCATCACGGTGATCAATCACAGTGCATTGCTTTGAAGTTGTTTTTGCTGGGACTTTACATTACAATAAAAACATGATATCTGAAGAGTCCACATACATGTACACCAATAGGCTACACACTACCAGTATATATACACGAATACATAACGAAATCATGCATGATTACGAGCACTCAACTGACATGGCGTGGAGGTATTATAAAGCTTCTGTATATGTTTAAACGATGTTTACATTGTAAATAGTACTATTACCCATAAAATAGAATGAACAATAACCCATTAAATTTGTAAAATGTTATTCTTAACTTAAATTTGTTTTGGTTATAGACTATAATTAATTGGTTGCTAAAACATTGACCAAAAACACATTTCCTGTGATTGTTCCATTAGTGCCAATTTCCTTAATTTCGTAAACGACAGTGCAGCTTAAAGGCAAATGCAACACATCTTTACACTTTTTCTAGTTTTTATTTTTATATGATTTTTAGTTTTTTCTTCTTCTAATTTTATCAATTTATTATAATTCTAAATATAAACATATATCTTGTAGTTGGACAAACAAGCAAGCACGTACCTCAGCCATATGAAAAGTAAGTTTAAGACCCTTTTCCTTGGCAGACAATAGCACCGGATGTAGTAGCGCAATGTCACCTTTCTGAAAACAGTGATTCTCCATTAAATGTAACACCAGTTTGTAAGTTTGTATCCTTCTACACAGTAACTGCGTTGGTATATCTAGACATGTGCAGTTGCAAATTGTTATACATTTGATAAGTATTATGGATGCATCTTGGATTCGTAGATGGACACGATAGGGGGAATACAGGTAGAGGGAAACAAGGCTGGAGCTTCTGGGAAATAAGGAGAAAGAGACATATACTACTTAAACTGGGTCTGGCGTGGAATTAGACAGGCATAACATACCGAAAATTTCATTTTCTGTAAACAGCCAGCAAATATTGACTAGCAGGACGTATTACTCGATAAAGGCATTTTATGAACATGAATCAAAGTAATATACATGTATGTACTTTTTTATAAATATTAAATTTATTGCTAGCAAATATACATACATCTGAATATGGCAGACACATTTTGAGCAATTTTGTTAAAAAAGTTATTCCAGATATGCACCTTACCCCCTAAATTTAACACTTGGGACCATTGCCTACCGCGGGGTCACCACTGAGGTCAATCCCGACAACGATGTGATCAGTCCTACGCATGTATTCTGCCGCCAGGTTTACTGTATCAACGGCGTCACTAACGGGACATCGTCTGTCCACCGACAGAAGCAGTCGCACGGTGATGTCTAACTCTGGGGCACAGTGACAGTCGTCAATTGCGCGCAAGATGGTGTCAATGTATGACGTCTTTGTCATTCCGCTGGATGGCATGGCCCGTGGTGTGCTGCGGAGCTCTAGGTATTTCACGTTGTCCGCGGCAAATTCACGAATTACTTCTGATGTGACCTAGTTGGGAGTAATTAAGTTCAATTGAAATTGTAAATTACGCAGCATCATAAAAACACAATAACAACTCTTCAAAAACTATATAAGTTCAAAAATATTATTTACCATAATTTATTATTGCACTTCAAAAATTCAGCAAACAAAACTACACTAGATATATAACTAAATTAAACTCTGGTTGGTAATAGGTTAGAGAACAGATAAACCACTAAACTTAAACTGGTATAACATCAAATGTTATATGCAATTCTGTGCATTACCATTTAATTATTGTAACTTTTGCATGGTTAAGTTGTTGGTCAATGAAAATGATATAATTTCTTTAGTATGTTCCCTTAACTCAGAAAAGAGATCACACGTTTAACTACACATTTACACAGCTGTAGTATATGAATCTATTTAAAAAATGTTGAAATACATATTTAAATGAGGTGTATGAAATAGCTCACTTGCCAAAGTAATTAAATGTTTCATTTTTCTTTGATCTATATTTACAATATATACTTGGTTTCTAGTTCCTTAAGCAGAATGATAGTTAAACATTAGAATGCATTCCAACACAATGAATATCTTTCATACAAAAACTTACCATGTAAATGGCGTCTTCATTGTCACATAATTGTTGGATCAATTTGAACATTTCAAAGCATCTGAAATTAAATATAAACGGCTTGATGCTGGGTTGCAAGTACTAAAACCAACACGTAACCACACATTGCCTACGTTCAAGATAACCAGAAGGACAACTGGCTTAACTGAAATACATAATAATTATGGTCAAAAGTGAAAACTAATACCATGGTTAGGGTCAAATACATTTGTTCAAGTAGGATTACAAATACAAGATTAGGTCAAGCTTGTCAAGTACAATACCAAGTACATTAGGTCACGTACAGGGACACTGACATTTCAGTCGTACATTTCAGCAATACTAATAGTAGTCATGGTCGGCGGGTCAACCACTCTGACCACTGCTGTTTGTTGGTCATTAACTGGAATTGTTATCGTTTGCGTTCAAGGAGATACCAAAGAAGAATGATGCCCGTGCTGTAAAAACAGATCAGCCACCTGAAGACAATGCTGCTATTACGCTTAACATGGACGTAAACAGCTCATACAAGACAGCGTAAGAACTACCATCACAAAGATGCTGGATACAGATGGGGATTTCAGTAAGTGAATGGTTTCTTCAGCCAGTAATGCTCTATCATGCTTCATAGTGGACAATGAAGAGTTAATGAACAAACCGATCCAGAAGATAATTAAATCGTCGGAGTTGGACAGTGTAAAACAAGACGTTTTCGTCGCCTGCCAGATGGACATCAAATGAGTCTCTGACAATGCTTCTGCCCTGCAGGATTGGATCGCCGATCTCGAAACGGCAAAACAATTACTTACCGACAAGATAGACCAAATGGAACAATACAGTAGACGTAACTGCCTCCTCATCCACGGAGTGTCGGAGGACGATACAGACACGTCGAAATCTGCCATAGATGTGTTCAGCACTAAACTCGGCCTAGACGTGAATCGCGACGTCATAGATCGCAGCCACTGACTCAAGATTTAACAACCGGAAGAATTAAGTTACCTTTCCGAATCCTTGATTTCTCTTACGGAGCTTTCGGTGTCCTCGCGACACCAACGCTGATGAGGGTGTTGTGAGGACACCGAAAGCTCCGTAAGAGAAATCAAGGATTCGGAAAGGTAACTTCATACGTCCAATTACGAACGTAAATGAATCCGGTAACAACATAAATGCTAAGATTTAATAAGATTGCCACACAGAGAATTAACTCTGTGTACATATTTTAAACACTTATATCTGATCTTCTCTCAATCTCCTGGTTTCTAGTGTTGTTAAACCACAATCCGTTAGGCGTATTTCGTAACTAAGATCCTTCAGTTTTGGTATTATTTTAGTCGCTTTCCTCTGTACTCTTTCTAGCATATCTATGTCCTTTTTGTGATATGGCCTCTACGCTTATATACAATAGTCTAAATGAGGCATGACTATTGTTTCGTACAGCGATATTATTAGTTCTTTTTTGTTATACGCTATATTTCGGCTAATTAATCCAAGGATTTGATTTCCCTTTGAAGCTGCACTTCCGCACTGCTCTGAAACCTTCATATCAGCACTAATGGTTAACCCTAATTCCTTTTCTTTTACAGTAGTACTTTTTACAGTACCCCCATTGTATATTGTACACCTTCATTACCATGTCCTGTGTGAAGGCATTTACATTTCGCAAAATTGAACAACATTTGCCACTTTTCAGACCATTTGACCAACCTGTCAAGATCATCTTGTAAATGGTGTCTATCTCGATCACGTGTAATCCTTCTAAACACTTTTGTATCACCCGCAAATGTCAACACCTTGCTTGTTATATCATCATCCAAATCGTTTATATATATTAAGAATAATATAGGTCTCATCACTGATCCCTGTGGTACTCCACTCAAAACTGATTTCCAATTTGAAGCCTCCCCATCAACTACTATCCGTTGCCTTCTGTCAATCAGCCATTTTTCTATCCAGTTAATTATACCATTTCCTATGCCATGGGCCGTTAGTTTAAGCAGTAATCTTTGATGTGGCACTTTGTCGAAAGCTTTTTGAAAATCTAAGTAGACGATATCTACTGGTGATCCCTCATCTACCCACTTAGTGATGTCTTCCCAAAACATAACATATTTGTTAAGCATGACCTCGCTTTTAGAAACCCATCTTGAGATGGGGTTATCAAGTTACGTTTAACAAGAAAATCTATCATGTGATCTTTAATTAGTCTTTCTAATAATTTGCAAATCATTTATGTTAAACTCACTGGTCTGTAGTTCTCTGACTTGTTTCTCGAACCTTTTTTTAAATAACAGTATAATATTTGCATCTTTCCATTCTAAAGGAACCACTCCCTCTTCTAATGACAAGTTGAAAACTGTTGCAAGCAGTATGCTATTTTTTGTACAATTTCCAATAGTAGTTTGGGTAGAATCCCATCCACTCCATGTAATTTGCTATCCTTCATAGGCCTTATTTTCTTAGCTACCATTTCCGGGGTTACAATTAACTGTCCTAAATAGTTTGATTCCGCCCCCTTTAACTTAGCCTCTGGTACTGGCAGTGAACTAATATCTTCCCTGGTAAACATCGAACTAAAACACTCATTCAGGTCTTCTGCCATTAAGAATCCCTCAGATATAATATTTCCAGCACTATCTTCTAGAGGACCGACCTTATTCTGAACTTTCTGGTTGCTCCGAACATATGCATAAAAACTTTTGCTCTCATGTTTTATATTACAAGCTAATTTTTTTCATAACTTCTCTTTGAATTTCTAATTTCAGTTGTAGCTTGGTTAAATGCTTCTTTATAAATGTTGTAGTCTTCATTATTTCCAGTACATCTACATGACTTCCACATCATTTGCTTATACTTAATTTTTCTAATGGCTTCTTTCAATAAGTGTTTATTTCTGGACCATTTCCGTTGTTTTTTCAAGAACAAATTTATCGACGATGCACTCAATTTCACTATTTAAGATATTGCAACATTCTGTTGCTGTCTTATTCTTGTGTGTTATTCCAGTCTATCTTTGCTAAATGTTTCCCCATGTCCTGATATCTTTCTTTGTGGAAATTTCTCCTATACTGCTTTTTACTAGTCCTTTCTTGTTTTACTTTGATGGTAAGATGTATCTGTTTGTGATGATTACTCCCCAGTGGCTCACATATCTTGACATTGTCAACTAATTCATTCTCACCCCTGGTTGGTTCTAGCACATGTTGAGAAAGGAAACTATGGTGGTCCTCATTCGCAGTACTCTGTAGAGGTTTCCATTGTATATGACCATGGTTAACATCCCCCATAATAATACAGTCCCATTTGCTCACTTCACTTATATTGTTATGTACTTTTTCATTCTCTTCTATGCATGTTTCGACTTCGATAAGCTAACCCAACCATTAACGTTGAGTTTCCTGTAAATACGTTACACCAAACAGCTTCTCCGCAATCTACTTTTCTTTCTAATTTTATTTCATCAGCCTGAATAGATTCTTTAATATATAAAATAACTCCACCTCCCCTTCTTCCTATTTTATTTTTCCTGATCATTACACAGCCTGTCAGTTCCAACTTGATCAGAAAGCAGACACCAACCGTAAACCCAGACCAATCTTTGTCAAACTCAAAGTCTACAACGTCCGAAATGACATTTTCATAGCTAAAAGGAGACTGAAAGGGTCACAGTTATAACTGAATATCTCATAAAGAAAAGAATGGAGTGGCTCAGAAAGTGGGAAATGAGGGATGTCAAAGCGACATGCACAATTGTAGTCTGCGTCCTGAACAATGAATGGGAGGAGGGTTACATTAATAATGGAAGAATACCTGCGACAACTTCAGTATCATTAGGAAGACCTTGACTTTCTCATGGACAGTATTTCTTATGGTCCATGGCTTTTCATGACCAGTTTTCTCCATGCGGTAATTATTCTATTCATATGGCTAATGACACTGACTTGTGCTTTAACATCGACAATGTCAGTCAAGACACTGACGACCATCTAGTTAATTTGCAATACTGTTTAAATCATTGCAGATATTATACCGACTCCGAACTTCATAGCTTGCAAAGTAAATTAAAAAGTAACAATACTCTGTCCACATTAGCTGTGAATTGTAGAAGTTTATTAAAAAACTTTGACAAACTTGAATATAGCTTGAAATCACTCCATTTTAATTTTGATTGTATAGGATTAACTGAAAAGTGGCTAAAGACTATGGAAAATGTAAATATTTATAATATGGCAGGACATACCTTCTTGTCAAAAATAAAACTAGGTAAAAGAGGTGGAGGAGCAGGAATGTATATTTCTGACAGGTTCAAGTATAGAAGAAGAGATGACTTAACTAATAAGTACAATAACTCAGGGGAGTGTCCTTATGAATCATTATTTATAGGGGTAGAAGTTGATAATACTAAAATTGTGATTGGCGCAATCTATAAACCTCCTGATAAAAACATAAATACATTTAATAAACATTTCCGTAACTTATTAAGACAAATTTCAAATGAACGGTAAAAATGCATATTAATGGTAAATTTTAATGTTTACTTACTCAAGACAGCACAGACAGCCAAACAACCGACTTTGTACATAACATGTTTGCTAGTGCGTTCTACCCAACAAATAGTAAACCAACAAGAGTCACACAACAAACAGCCACACTCATAGATAATATTATAACCAACATTCATGTATGTTCCAATACATCTGGAATTTTATATAATGACATATCAGACCACTTTCCAGTATTTAATTTTTATAACATCGGAACAAGATTACACCAAAATACACAACTATTTACAAACGTATGGCTAATTCAGAAAATATTAAGAAATTAAATACGCAGTTACAAAATACAAATTGGGTAGAGGTGTACAAGGATCCACATCCTTGCACTGCATATGATGCCTTCCTCGAAATACTTGACACCAAAATTAAGGAATGTTTACCTCTAAAAAGTTAAGGTAAAAACCTACAAAAATTAGTGGCCTCAAATGGAATGTTGATATTAGGGGTCAGGGCAGACTTGATGTTGGGTTGCAAGTACTACTACTGTTAGACTTCCTGCTTGGTTACGTAAAAGTGCAGTATACTTTAGGGAATTTTTTTTTTTTACTATATTCACTTGCTCTGACATAAGTGCATTTGAGTAGTCAGATTTCTAGATGTGATTGTAGAAGCTGTTGACAGTAAAATGGTGTATTTTTAGCTGATTCTACTAAGCGGAAGGGTATTTTTATCAGCAATTTGGCTAGTTGACCCTTTAGCCGGATTACTGCCTGCATCCATTTGTAAATATTGACGGGTGTCATACATACAGGTATTTTGTAAGAGCTAGAAATATTAGATTTTGACTAAACTCGACCAGCATGTCACTGAGATGATGATAACGGCAGATGAGAAGTTTAATACATTTTCTAGGTCACGTTTTCTTATAATCAGACAAAACGTTAACATGGTCGCCAATGGGAAAATTATCAGTGTGCTGACCCCATCAAGCAGTCAAAAAAGTAACTTATACAAAACATTTAAGAGAAACCCTACTACAGAAAATGAAGTTACGTATAAAAATTTATTAAAAAAAAACTGACTCATTATCAGGCAGTCAAAGAAAAAATATTTCCGAAAAACAAAGATTGCAGAAAAACATGGAGTACGATAAACAAAGTTTTAAAATCAAAGGACAAAAAGCCTATGGTAAACGATAAATTTATTACTTCTGGTGGTAGCCCTGTAGAGTCAAAAATGAAATTGCGGAACAGTTCAATAATTACTTTACCAACATTGGCCACTGCCTTAATGCTAAACTACAGGAAATGACCCAACATAATACAGTGTATAAACCAAATAATACTGCAAGTTTTTCCTCTACTCCCACTGATCCTGTTGAAAAAACTAATACCAAAAGATCAGTAAATTCATCCAAGTCAAGTGGCGTTTTAGTACAGATCCATATATTGTGCAACAAGTTATACCACACATTGTAAACCAACTCGCATACATTTTCAATAAGTCATTGCAGACTGGCATTGTTCCAGACAAACTTAAAATAACAAAAGTCATACCACTGTATAAAAATGAAAACCCAGAACTGTTCAAAGCTTACAAACTAATTTCCTCCCTTGCTTCTCAAAAATACTTGAACGCCTAATGTACAATAGGCTTTACAGCTTTTTAACCAAACAAATCTAAACAGCAATACGGATTCAGGAAAAAATATTCTACATATATGGCACTAATTGATTTGGTTGATGAAATATAATTTAACATTGACGATAAAACATACACTATAGGTGTATTCCTGGATCGCTCTAAGGTATTCGACACGATAGACTTGGTTGATCAAATATCATGTAACATTGACAATAAAAATACACTATAGGTGTATTCCTGGATCTCTCTAAAGCATTCGACATGACAGACCATGATATCTTAATACAGAAACTCCAATGCTATGATGTAAAAGGTACTGCCTGCAACTGGTTCAAAAGCTACCTTCAGAATAGAAAACAGTATGTGTCATACAATGAAACTGAATCAGAATATAAGGAAATTTCTTGCAGAGTTCCACAAGGATCAATATTAGGTCAACTACTCTTCATTCTATATATAAATGATATTGAACACGTATAAGATGTTTTAAAGCCAATTTTTTGGCAGATGACACAAGTCTTTTCCATTCACACGCATGCTTTGAAACTCTTATTGAAGAAGTGAATGTACAGTTACACAAACAATTCTATGTGGTTTCACACAAATAAGCTTTTATTAAACACCCAAAAAAATTCTATTAACACCAAACGGGAAGAAATACAACATTAACAAAGCCAAAATAAAAGTAGATGGAAACAAAATAAAACATGTTAAATACACAACAATTCTAGTAATAACTATAGATGAACACCTAAACTGGAAGATTCATATTGACAATCTGTCAACAAAAATAGCATGGAATGTAGGAATGCTAAACTAGCTAAAACACTTTCTTCCTATCTACATTATGAAATTAATTTACTCCGCACTAATCTTATCACATGTGCAGTATTGTACTCTATTATCAGCAAAATCATATCTATCTATAGCACAAACTTAAGCAAATTTAAAATACTACAAAAGAAAACTATACAGATAATCACACTATCACATTGTATTGCACACTCAGATCCACTATTCTCTAAGTTAAAACTATTAAAATTGGATGATCTGTACAAACATCAGTTAGGTATCTTTATGCAGAAAGCAACAAATAAAAAATTCCTAGATAGCATGTCATCAGTGTTTTTTTACAAACATATAACATTCATGACCATAACCTAAGAAACCAATACGCATATTACATCCAACAAATAAGAACAAACACTAGGAAATTTACAATAAATTATTCAGGACCAATTTTCTGGAATGCCCTATCTGATGTTCTGCAGCAACTTGTATCCATAAATCAGTTTAAAAAGAAACCCAAAGAGTTATTACTGTCTGAATGTCTTTGAACTGTTTAAATGTCTTATCTTCTTAATTACCCATAACCTACACTAATTTGTTATGGTATTATCAGTGATTAATCTTTTTTGTTTTATTTAATGTAATTAATGCTTAACCTTTAATCTAGTCAAAATATTATACCATGTCCTAATGTGTAACTTTATTTATTTATTTAGTAGACAACCTATTTCATTTATATAAAAAACACCATTCAGGTATATCTTATTCACCTTGTTCCAGATGAATGTGCTATTTTAAATTTAATGGTATGCTGTAATTTTATGGAATAAGGAACCTGACTGTTAAAATGATGACTGTCCAAGTGCTTACTGACATAAGCCTCTTGGGGTTTCCAGAAGATCTCCTCGGGTGCAGCATGTGTTTGTTGTAATCCATTGTAAATATATTCAGAAATTTGTATTGTGACCGAAATAAAGTTCTAGTCTATAATCAGTTGCCAATTATTAACTATTTAGAAAATACGTAACATCACATGTATTACATTCTGTATTTATATTCTGTGTTGTGAACAAGCATCAAAGGGCATACAGTTGGATGTATTTTGCAGACCCAATTTGTGTGTGTGTGGGGGGGGGCATATAAGGGGTGCAGTCCTATATTTTGGTCTTTAGGAGGTGTTTTGACGCACCTTAAAGGTGGATGCAGTTGGAAGTTTTTGGTATGCAAAGAGCGTGTTGTTGGAGGTTTTCGGTGAGCCTCAAGGGTGGGGTGATGGGTGGCTGCAACTGTCATTGGTCAAATCCTAGATCTGCCTCTGAGAGATATGTGTAGCTACATTCATTAAAGCCAAAACAATAAATGCAGTTCTTTATATCTAGAACTTTAACCTTGGAAGAAAAACATTATTAAATGATAACGTCCTAAATGTTAAATTGGCATTAACATTATAACACAATGTCACCATAAAGCTTATCAAACCATTAAGGATCACCTGGCATTTGTACACTTGGTGCTAATCTTCTAAGCAATAATGCCAGTAGACATGAAAACAATAAATGTAATTTAGATGACTTACTCATGCAAGGTTAGAATTTCTTTTCCAAGAATTTTCATCTGTTCTGGAACAACTGACGACATATCCCCTCTCTGTTTCCGCCGATCATACAGGTTCTGTATTGTCTGCCTGCTGATAGACCCACTCAAATGGGCATGCAGCTCCTACAAACACATATCAGGAAAAATGAAAGGAATCTATGTCGACTATGAGTCTGACTAAAACGTAAGTTCTTATATTGCACAGTATCAAGTCCTCAGGACTGCTCAAAGGCGCTTTACACCTTTTTTTAAAACAATTTTAAGGTGTTGAATCCATGCTAAAATAAAAACTGTACCCTTCATTTATTTGTTGACAAAGTTTTGACGAGAAACCAGAAATATGTTTTATAATGTATGACCTAAGAACTATAATCTATAAACTGACTATAGTCAGGAGTATAGACTATACAACTACAATAACGAGTCCAACATCTTGCCTGGGAGTGGGGTATTTGATCCCAGTCTAGGCCCAGCACTGATGCTAAATCATCACTAATTATAATAGTAACTGGCTATGCTAATAACTATGCCTATCAGTATGCCAAGGTTATATATCCTTTATAAAATAAATGCATGCATATGGGATAGATTAGAATATGCCATGCCCATGGAGATGCGCTGTGATTGTTTACCCTCTATTATCGCCCGTTAGACCGATTCACACGTTGCTAAATAGTCATACGTCTCGGCAATACATTACCACTTTCGGCATGCTTTTAATAAAATGTTGCATAAATACGCTGCCATTCTCGGTAGCTTTATTGGAACTCGTCATTGCAGAATCATTCCAGAAGCAAAAAACAAACGTCCACGTAAATCTGTAAAGTATGTTACTGTTTGGTCGCTAGATGCCGCCACAGCGCCATCACAAAAGCTTTTGCTTTGTCACTTTGACTTGGCGTTTGACATTATAACTATGTAAAAAACGGAACGTTGCCAATCTTGATCAACTTCTTGTTTTTAGTGTTCATTTTGTGTTAGAGATTGTCAATGTTGAATCTTGCCCAGGCCCGTTTACAGTAATGATTTACAGGTGAAGACCTGCAGCCTATAAAACTCGGACACAAAACTCTTATTTGAACAAGTATTTTTTTATTATTATTTTTTAATAAATACTATTTGACATTGAAGAAGAAGAATTTGTTTTATTTGACCCAGACATTTCAAACAATACGTACAATACATCCATATCAAAATAATACAAATATATAATGTTATGGTAAACATGGTATAATGTATGTTAAATAACAAAAAGTAGGGTCAGGAGACTCCCGTAAGACTATGCCATGGTAGTCGCTATTGAGGAGCCACCTTTTGTAATAAAACTGTAACTGAATCAATACACCACCTAATCAAATTATTCCAAAAAAGAAGAAGAAAAAAACATAATATGTATGCATGTGTGTAGTGTGAGCATGCGAGCTTACATTATTATTGTATTAGTGTTTTGTACTTATCAAGTTGACAGGTGGTTGTCGGTTCATAATTGTGCATACATATATAGCAATTTTGTCTTGTGCATGTTACTTGATAATTTTGTAAAAAATAAAGTTTAACATACTTGGCAAATCCTTGTGAACTGTGTGTGCTAAGCTTTTCTTTGACTATATCTGGAATGTTATTTAGTAAAAGTGGCAAATTATGCCAAAGACATTTCTTTGCAAATTCACGTTTAATTTTATAAGTGTATATTTTATTCTTGACTCTTGTATCATGATTATGTACTTCATAATTAAACATTGTCCTCCAGTTTTGTAAATAAACTGGTAAGTCGTTGGGTAAATATTTATACTAAAATGTTAATTGTTGTAATTTAACGATCGATGTCATCTACTTTTAACAAGTTTAATTTTTGTGTGAAGTGGTTCTGTGTTGGAAGTATAACTATTTAAGGTAATAATTCTCAGGACTTTTTTGAAGTTTTATTATTCTATTTGATTGAAAGCCTCAAGCTATGGTGCAATAATTAATGTGTGGCACAATTAAATAATTATATAATATTATTTTACTATGAAGAGGTAACACATGTTTCAATTTATTTAAAATGCTAATTTTTTCAGAACAAGCAGTTGATATTTTGTTCAGTATGCTTTTTCATTTAGATTTGTATCTATAATTAAACCCAAAGAATGTAAGTCTTTGACTTGTTCAATATTTACATTGTCTATCTTCAGAGTAAGTGTCTGCATATTTTTCTTTTCCTTTTGAAATGTCATGTATTTAAATTTGGTTATGTTTAGCGATAATTTATTTATTTTGAGCCATTCATTTATTTTAAAATGTTCTTCATTTATGAAAGATTCTACATTTTCGTCACGTATGTTATTACTGAAACGGCTTAGTGTACTTGATAGAGTTGTATCATCAGCATACATTATGAAATTAAACATTTTACTGGCTTGTGCAAAATCATTGATATATATATATATGATGAATAACAGGGCTCCTAAGATTTAGCCTTGTGGTACACCTGCTGTTATTGATAACATCTTTGATTTTATATTGTCAATTTACGTATATTGTTTACGATTTGTTATGTAACTGCTGAATCAGTTCAGATTTGTTCCATGTATACCATAATATTTCAATTTGTCAATTAAAATTAAATGGTCAAAGGTATCAAAGGCTTTGGAAAGATCTAGGTAAATGTTAATGGGTATTTCATCCTTATCCAGTTGGGTTATTATTCTATCTATTAATTCTAGTGCCGCGTATTCAATTGGGTGTTTAGATCGGAATCCATACTGATGGTCATAAACAAGCTTAGAGTCTTTTAAGTAAGATGATAATTGGTCAACAATAATGTGTTCATGTACTTTTGAAATAGCTGGTAGAAGAGATATGGGTCTATAATTATTTAATACTGCTGGCTCATCTTTTTATAAATTGGAATCATCTTAGCAATTTTTAGTTTATCAGGGAATATTCTTGTGATTAATATTTGATTTGTTAATAACGTTAAAGATTTGGTTAGTACAGGTTCAAGCATTTTTAGCAGTTTGGTGGAGAGATCATCACATCCACAGCTAATTTTGTTGTGTAGATTAATTATTGTTCTCTTTATGGTATCGTCTACTTAGATTTTCAAAAAGCTTTTGACAAAGTACCACATCAAAGATTACTGCTTAAACTAAAGGCCCATGGAATAGGAAATGGTATAATAAACTGGATAGAACAATGGCTGATTGACAGAAGACAACGTGTAGTAGTTGATGGAGAGGCTTCAAACTGGAAATCGGTATTGAGTGGGGTCAGTATTAGGTCCTATATTATTCTTAATATACATCAACGATTTGGATGATGAAATAACAAGCAAGGTGTTGAAATTTGCGGATGATACAAAAGTGTTTAGAAGGATTAAAAGTGATGGAGATAGACAGCATTTACAAGATGATCTTGACAGGTTGATCAAATGGTCTGAAAAGTGGCAAATGATGTTCAATTTTGGGAAATGTAAATGCCTCCACATAGGACATGGGAACGAAGAAGTAGAATATACAATGGGGGTACTGTACTAAGCACTACTGTAAAAGAAAAGGACTTAGGGTTAACCGTTAGTGCTGATATGAAGATTTCAGAGCAGTGCGGAATTGCAGCTTCAAAGGGAAATCAAATCCTTGGATTAATTAGGCGAAACATAACGTATAAGGAAAAAGAGCTAATAATACCGCTGTACAAAACAATAGTTAGGCCTCATTTAGAATATTGTATTCAAGCGTGGAGGCTATATCGCAGGAAGGACATAGATATGCTAGAAAGAGTGCAGAGGAGAGCAACTAAAATGATACCAAATCTGAAGGATCTTAGTTACGAAATACGCCTAAAAAAATGCGGTTTAACAACACTAGAGACCAGGAGATTGAGAGGAGATCAGATAGAAGTGTTTAAAATATTGAAGGGTTATGAAAATATTGATAGAAATATGTTTTTCTCAGTTAAGAAAGATAGAAGGACTAGAGGACATGATCTTGCATTAGCAAAGGAGCAGAGTAGATTGGATATAAGAAAGTTTTCATTTTCACAAAGGACTGTAAATGAATGGAACATATTACCTGCTGATTGTGTGGGTGCTAGTAGCGTGAATATGTTTTAAAATAAAATCGACACATACCTCAGACGGGCGGGATACACATAGATAAAAGGGTCGGACTCTCGATAAGCCAAGGGCTTCCTTGTCCACCTGCTACCTAGAATTAATTCTCTGGGTGGCAATCTTGTTAAATCTTGTTAAATCTTTAGTGTTTGAGTTACTAGATTTTTTTAACACTATTTGTCTTTTGTTCATGTAAAGCTAAAGCGGTGCATAATAAGTAGCTACTTAAAGTGTCAGAGATAAAAAAAAAACAGATTATGTTTAGAGAAAAATACAAGAAAAAAAACCGATGTAACAGAAAAAAGTCAGGACCATTCGACGAGATGGCCCGACAAAAAAACTTAAGAATAAAACTGTATTTCTAGTGGTGGGAGCTAATGCATTCCAACCAACACATTTCCAACATATATAAAAGCAAAAAATGCAACAACAAAAATATATTTAAAAAAATAAAAAATCATGTGTGGAAAATAAATAAACATTAAACAGAAAACGAATCACAAGTCACGACACAAATGAGTAACAAACTGCACTAAGAGATTAACAAAATGATCAAGAGAATACCGTAAATAACAAAACAAGGCATTGAAAGTAAACATACGTTATTACAAAAGCAGGTGCCTTTTAACCAACTTATTTACATACATATAGTTCCTATAGCAGACATTGCAAATGATAATGCAATCTAATGCATTTTAACCAACACATTGCCAACACATATAAATGCATAGGTTATTACATTATAACAAATACAAAGTCATGTAAATAAATAAACATTAAACAGAAACCGAATTTCAAGTCACGACAAAAGTGAATGACAAATTGCGAGAGATTCATAAAAGTTTATATAGGGAACACTGCAAATAGCAAAACCCAATATTAAAAGTAAACGTACGTTAATACAAAAATAGGTAACTTTTAACCAACTTACATACATATATAGTTCCTACAGCAGACATTGCAAATCGCAGAACTAGATTTCGCGCAGTCAGAAATGTCATGTGACCAAAAATTAAATGTTCACATCATTATCACCGTCATTTGGTGCTATGCCTTGCATGTCATTGGTACTTGTCCAGCTCATTCGAGGTGTATATCCTGTGAATCACGTTGTTGACATCCTTGATTACAATGTTCCCACTGTACGTCCAGCAGTCTCTCATTTTGTTTGCCTTTTGCCACCCCCTTGTTGCGTAAGCTAACTTTGAGCGCATTGTTGTCAAATCTTCATTTATGAAGATCATGAAGATCTTCAAACATCGCTCGGCTACTCGTTAGTTCTTTTGTTTTTAAAATACACTTGTATTATCTGTTCTGTATTGCCAGAGCAGACTCGTTGTTATTTACTGAGTGTTATTCATAGGCTCCTTTAAAATTGTTTAGGTCTTTGCAAGTCCTATGATGCGCTCTATATGAACTCTTTCTGGCAATTTTGCGGTCATGCAACACAGTTGCACCGGACTGTCTGTTCTTCTTCCGAAAGAAGGTTTGAATGTTAAAGTTAACCATGTAACTCACAAATAGATCTTAAACATTAAACCCTTTGTCCGCCATGATGCTGTCTCCAGGGTCACACTTCCCCATCAGGTTGGGTCTCTCACAAACCTGACGATCACTCGTTGATAGAACATATCCGGTTGACACATAGGATAGAAGACCTCCAGGTGAAGCCCCTACTAAAACTTTAACGTTATTCTTGTTTTTATAGGTAGAACAAGTAGCTTGTTGCAATAATGGTTCGTTTGGTTTTTTTTATTGGACACTCTGTGCCATCAATAATACGTCTTGTCGAAGGGAACTCATCCTTAAAGTTAGTTGGTGAAAACTGGGACGACCACCAGTCTATTTCCCCAACTGACAAACCATGAAATTTATCCAAGTAATAAAAATATAATCGACACATTGGCCTCAGTTATACCAAACATTCTACTCAGTTCAAAGTTAGTTTTGTGATGGCGCATCTTAACAAGAGTAAACAACAATTGATCTTCCACCGATATAGATATTATCACACCATGATAATAACGTAGGTTTTATGTTGCTGGGCCAAGTGATTGTAAGATAAAAAGAAACTTCTCAAAATGTTCCAGGCCTGTAGACCTGTATACAAGTGCATTCCTTCATGATCGTGAGGGAACTTCCTTGCACTCCACGTCATCGAGTCACTGGTTTGTGTTGTTGTACTGGCAGTGCAGACTCTAGGTGTCTGTGTAGATGTGTCACGTGGGACGTCTGTGTATGAATATGATAGAACAAAGTCAGATGTCAAGTGCTAACAATAAATATTATCAAATATAATTGTCAGTCCTTTTGATCCAGTTTATAAAGAAAACCACTTATCAAGTCTGCCTCCGAATATTGTCGAAGAAATTTAAGTGATGTTTCCATTACTTGTACCGCAATGAGTAGTCTGCACTCTTGTTCAAGATAATTATAGTCAACACATATAAAGACCGGAGTTTTATATCGTGGGCCTTATATAGAGCTGGTTTGTGTTATAGTCCTAAATAGCTATACATGTGACATTCACTGCAGATATTTGCTATTTTCAATTGTTAATAAACAGTAATGCTGCTCACCTGATACATGTTGTATGTCTTCCGTACTGACTATCTCTTCGGCACATACTTCACTCAATGCTGACAGTCTTTGTTATCCAACTTCTGTTTCTAGCTGCAACCGTTTTTTTGTCCTTACCACCCGGCTGACAGTTGCTGGTGTGGGGGGTTTTGACCAAGGAAATAGAGCTCTGTCTTCTTCCGTCTCCCGAACAAAGGTGTTGTCCCTGGATAAAGGAGGACATAAATTCAATGGATGGGAATGGGCTATTTTATTAAATAACTTCAGTATTAAATAAAGTTATTTTGCTGATCCATGGGGTAATTTTCAGGTGGGAGACAATGGAAATTTGAGAGACTGGCAGCTAAATGTGGGAGGCATGAAATTGGGATTGAAAATGTTGGAGGTATTATTCCCATCGTCTAGATTGGAAGGTACGAATACATTATGTTGAAAAGGGTGCACTATTTCAATGATAAGAGTCCGTGACAAGGGCAGGACTTTAAACTTCACTTCAGCCAAGTGCCCTCCCACCGAGTGGATGACAGGTGTGATCATCCCCTCTCCAACGAAACGACATGTTTTCTTGTTGCTAATGTGTATATTAGCTTGGATAATTTTAAAATGAGTTACTTTGCAGTGATGTACTTACAATGTTAATTACAGCTCTGAAAGAGAGCAGTATTTTATAAAATACATTTCAAAATTAGTTTCGCCAAAATAAATATAATTATTAAAATAACAAATAGACACATCTACGGTTACACATGCGCACACATGATATCACTCGCCCACGACGTCTGTAATTTATATTGATCGATATATCGCAACCCAAGTTTAGTATGCCCTTCAGCAATACGTTTCGATAACTAAACAATAAAAAGTGACTGTTTGCCCCAATGACAATGGTTTATTTGAGTGCAATGAGTCACGTAGATTGACATACCACGTAACAAGTCTAAAACTTTAATCGTCTCGAGAATTCTGGAACGTCGCCCACAACTCGGTCCGAGCCAGCGCCGCGGGGATGGGGCTGCTCGGCATGTCCACGATCGTGTTGGTCCCGAGCGCCTCCGGGTTGCTTCATTTTAATATTTTTTGACATTGTTTAATCACAGAACTGTGTGCTAGTCGCGAAGCAGGTGAGCACCATATTCCTAACTTAAATTCGAAATTACTATTATATTTCAAAAAAGGAAGGGGTACTTAAGTATTTGCAAGTTGTGTAGTGTAGTTCGTTATGGGGCAGCACAAGCGTAGCTTAACGAGAGCTTATTTGAGCAGACTTTTTTGTGCAATCGTATTTGAGTAGACTTGTGTGCAAACTTATTTGACCAAACGGCATTCTAGTGAATTATTTGACAACAGTCTTACACAATGACAGCGTAAATGGATAGTCGGAAGTTAAAATTTGACAAAGTAGAATTGTGGAATTATGGCCCTAATATCGTTCCATATAAAAGAACCACTGAGGTAATGAGCACCCTGGTAGTGACCACCCTCACTACCAGCATATAAAGGTCGGTTTGACGATAATGTTCTGAAAAAGGCTGACTAGTTGAATGATACCTCGTAAGACCATTACATTGTAACCACAATAAGTTTTAAAAAAAGCCTCCCTTCATACATGGCAGACTGACTGTCGCTCACGTTTCATAGACGAGAATGCACAGAGCGTTTTATATACATATTAGATGGATGTATATGTTGCTTTAACTGAATTTTACACGTTGTAGTACGAATAGATATTATTATTATTGACATTGACAGTAATTGTTTACGAAACACCATGAATTATCTATCACACACAGTACCAACCTATCTGACAATCAATTCGCGTTTTCTGCCAGACTGCTTGGCACTACAAACTACCAAGTATCGGTAGAGAGTAAGGGTATACACAACACACATATCTCACCTCAAAAATATTACTATGTAATATGTATTCAATGTTGAGGTATGTCTTCCTTGCATAGCAATTACTCTTTGACTACCCGCAAAGGTCTGTGTAACAAAATGTATTTGTTAAAGCTGCTTCCAAAAACTTGTTTATGCCATCGTACAATGTGTACCACGAGATACCAACTAGTACAGCGCGGCAGTTCCGACTCGAGTTAAGCTCAGATTTCACGGTACAAAGTTCGGACAACTAGGAAGAGATGTCGGGTTCCTTCCAATGTATCAATTCACCATTAGCTGCCATTAGCATTAACCGTTGAGTTGTAGTTCTTTCATTAAAATGTTTTCTTTGAAAAAACGTATAAATGCGATAACATGACTTGTGTCATGTAATCCAAACAAGTGTGATTTGAATTGTACTTTTGCGCTGTCCGTGAAAAGCGCACTACACTGTTGGTCGTAGGTGTGACATTGAGACACCTTACGATTAACTCGCGGGATAAATAGCCGCAGAGAGACGTAAACAGCACTTGCAGAAACATGTCCGGGTTTTGCAGGTATCTCCTGCGCGCGCTCGTGGCGTCTGTGGTGTTAATGGCGCCGGCGTTTGCCAAACGGTAAGTGCGGTTCGCTCGTTCAGCCACTAGGCTAGTTACAAAGGGAGATCGGTCCTGTTTGGGAATGCAGCCTGGAAAGAGCTGCCATTCAGTTACACTCCGAGGGGAGAGAAGTCGGGAACATGTATGGGAGGTCTTGGAGTAATGGAAATTGCTCTGCCATAACATTTCAAAGGCTTTGACAAAGTTTGACAACCCGCAGCTGTTCCCATTGATGCAGGCCATCGCTTGACCTAGGCATAGTCTAGGCTTGACCCCAACTTGAGTTTCTTATGGCACTAATGTCTTTCAGTGATGATATTCTAAGTTTATTTGGGAAGTTAGAGTTGTCATCTTGCCTGTGCTGCAGTAGTCGTGACAACTGCCATGTAAAATACGCAATCACAAATAGTAAGCCAGCGGGAATATTTATATTATATGTACAGAGCTTCAATCATTCATTCAAGTTGGTAACTTCTATAAATATGGCACGAGATAGCATCACAAAAATAAGTACCCTTCTGCATGTAACCTGTTTCGAAATGTGTTATCTTGTAATTTTTTCCAAGTGTAGCCTATCCAATTAGTTTTCGCTACAACTCAAGCCAATCATGGTATCGCCTCCAAATGTTTCTAGACTAGGTCGTTCTCTTTTTCTCTTCCCATGGCATTGAGGATTCCATGTGAGTGATTGTTTTCCAGTTAGATACTAGATAAGACCTAACTTTCTGTGCCACCAGTCCACAGCAATTTTCATGTAATGATTTCCTTTTCCACTGGTAGCATTTTAGGACATTCCTGGCGATCGTTAATTATTATTAGTTTTATAAGACCACCACATATTCAATATTTTGCGCAAGTATCTGTTAACCCTTTAGCCCCATAAACACCCGCAACTGGTCAATGTGACATAATGCCCAACCAAGCTGCAGTTGAATGATTATGTTTTTGACCTGTTACTTTTATAGGATGATCGAGCAATGAGTAATGGCTGTGGTCATATTTAGTCGTAATAGGCGAGTTACTCACATGTAGTTAATCATTGGTGTATTTCACAAGGAAAGCCTGATTTTAGTTTGTGTATAGGAGATAGCAATGTTGAACTTTGGATTTCTTCAGTACTACACAAATGTGTGGCGATTCAGTTATACGAAGTGCCAAGAAACAGTTCGTCTTAAGTGGGAAAAAACTACCATTGCTGCTCAGAGTATCCCTTGAGATAACCAGTGAAGTAAACAATGGGATTATGTTACAATGACAATACATATATATTACTGCACAATGAAGATAGTCTGAGATGGGACGTATTGTAATCAGTAAACAGTAATGATGTGTATCAGCCTACCAGGTAATCAATTACATGTCCTGAATAATCCTACTCAGTTACATTTGTAAAAAGACAAAATAGACATGGTCATATTGATTACACTGGAAATGTAATTGCATAAATTTTTACAATTTTCTTATGCATGTCTATGTTGCACCATTCACAAGTCTAAACAATTGAGGGTCAATTCCATTAAAACACAATCATTTCCTTTAATCAACCCAGTGTAGTAGCTCATTTTATAGGACTAATCATGATCAGACTCGGCATCAAAGATACTTTCCATCCAGTTGCAGGTGTTGTTTAACTTCCTCAAGTTTAGTGAATACCCCAAGCTGTGAATGAGCTGAGCTTCATTGTGCAGGATTACACACTTGATCAACCTAAGAAACCTTCCAGTCAGGTCCACACCATTGTGTGAATGGTGAACCAAGTGAACAGTCCCAATTCCCCAAATCATTGAATAATGTTGATGCACTGTGAGTGAGCTGCAGCTTTACTAGATGTGAGAGTACTGACATGGCTTACTTGTTAATAATAATAATATTATAATCACCCGTGCAGTACAAAGTGCTAGCTAGTTTCATGTGTCATACAACAATCAAGCCAATGATGGCAAACCATTAACAAACCATCAATGGCAAGCCAATGATGGCAAACCAATAACAAACCATCAATGGCAAGCCAATGATGGCAAACCAATGACAAACCGTTATTGGCCCAATGGTGCTTTTGCAATGGCAAGCTAATGATGGCAAACCAATGACAAACCATTATTGGCCCAATGGTGTTTTTCAATGGCAAGCTAATGACAGCAAACCAATGACAAACCATTATTGGCCCAATGGTGTTTTTCAATGGCAAGCCAATGATGGCAAACCAATAACAAACCATCATTGGCCCAATTATGTTTTTTTAATGGCAAGCCAATGATGGCAAACCAATGAGAAACCATCATTGGCCCAATTATGTTTTTTTAATGGCAAGCCAATGATGGCAAACCAATGAGAAACCATCATTGGCCCAATGATGTTTTTTCAATGGCAAGCTAATGATGACAAACTGTCTTTGGCCCAATCTTTGTTTCTGCAGCCATCATTGGTCCAGTGAGATTTGCTAGCTGGGATGTTTCTGACCTGTTTAGGATGATCGAGCAATGAGTAATGGCTGGGTCATATTTAGTCGTAATAGGCGAGTTACTCACATGTAGTTAATCATTAGTGTATTTCACAAGGAAAGCCTGACTTTAGTTTGTGTACAGGAGATAGCAAATGTTGAACTTTGGATTTCTTCAGTACTACACAAATGTGAGGAGATTCAGTTATACGAAGTGTCAAGAAACAGTTCGTCTTAAGTGGGAAAAAACTACCATTACTGCTCAGAGTATCCCTTGAGATAACCAGTGAAGTAAACAATGGGATTATGTTACAATAACAATATATGTATATCTTACTGCACAATGTAGATAGTCTGAGATGGACCGTATTGTAATCAGTAAACAGTAATGATGTGTATCAGCCTACCAGGTAATCAATTACTTGTCTTGAGTAATCCTACTCAGTTACATTTGTTAAAAAGGCAAAATAAACATGGTCATATTGATTACGTTGGAAATGTAATTGTATAAATTGTAATCATGATTTTCTTGTGCATGTCTATGTTGCATCTCACCATTCCAAATCTAAACAATTGAGGGTCAATTCCATTAAAACAATCACGAGGCTTGGCATTTCCTTTAATCAACCCAGTGTAGTTGATTTGCTCATTTTATAGGACTAATCATGATCAGACTCGGCATCAAAGATACTTTCCATCCAGTTGCAGGTGTTGTTTAACTTCCTCAAGTTTAGTGAATACCCCAAGCTGTGAATGAGCTGAGCTTCATTGTGCAGGATTACACACTTGATCAACCTAAGAAACCTTCCAGTCAGGTCCACACCATTGTGTGAATGGTGAACCAAGTGAACAGTCCCAATTCCCCAAATCATTGAATAATGTTGATGCACTGTGAGTGAGCTGCAGCTTTACTAGATGTGAGAGTACTGACATGGCTTACTTGTTAATAATAATAATATTATAATCACCCGTGCAGTACAAAGTGCTAGCTAGTTTCATGTGTCATACAACAATCAAGCCAATGATGGCAAACCAATAACAAACCATCAATGGCAAGCCAATGATGGCAAACCAATAACAAACCATCAATGGCAAGCCAATGATGGCAAACCAATGACAAACCGTTATTGGCCCAATGGTGCTTTTGCAATGGCAAGCTAATGATGGCAAACCAATGACAAACCATTATTGGCCCAATGGTGTTTTTCAATGGCAAGCTAATGACAGCAAACCAATGACAAACCATTATTGGCCCAATGGTGTTTTTCAATGGCAAGCCAATGATGGCAAACCAATAACAAACCATCATTGGCCCAATTATGTTTTTTTAATGGCAAGCCAATGATGGCAAACCAATGAGAAACCATCATTGGCCCAATGATGTTTTTTCAATGGCAAGCTAATGATGACAAACTGTCTTTGGCCCAATCTTTGTTTCTGCAGCCATCATTGGTCCAGTGAGATTTGCTAGCTGGGATGTTTCTGACCTGTTTAGGATGATCGAGCAATGAGTAATGGCTGGGTCATATTTAGTCGTAATAGGCGAGTTACTCACATGTAGTTAATCATTAGTGTATTTCACAAGGAAAGCCTGACTTTAGTTTGTGTACAGGAGATAGCAAATGTTGAACTTTGGATTTCTTCAGTACTACACAAATGTGAGGAGATTCAGTTATACGAAGTGTCAAGAAACAGTTCGTCTTAAGTGGGAAAAAACTACCATTACTGCTCAGAGTATCCCTTGAGATAACCAGTGAAGTAAACAATGGGATTATGTTACAATAACAATATATGTATATCTTACTGCACAATGTAGATAGTCTGAGATGGACCGTATTGTAATCAGTAAACAGTAATGATGTGTATCAGCCTACCAGGTAATCAATTACTTGTCTTGAGTAATCCTACTCAGTTACATTTGTTAAAAAGGCAAAATAAACATGGTCATATTGATTACGTTGGAAATGTAATTGTATAAATTGTAATCATGATTTTCTTGTGCATGTCTATGTTGCATCTCACCATTCCAAATCTAAACAATTGAGGGTCAATTCCATTAAAACAATCACGAGGCTTGGCATTTCCTTTAATCAACCCAGTGTAGTTGATTTGCTCATTTTATAGGACTAATCATGATCAGACTCGGCATCAAAGATACTTTCCATCCAGTTGCAGGTGTTGTTTAACTTCCTCAAGTTTAGTGAATACCCCAAGCTGTGAATGAGCTGAGCTTCATTGTGCAGGATTACACACTTGATCAACCTAAGAAACCTTCCAGTCAGGTCCACACCATTGTGTGAATGGTGAACCAAGTGAACAGTCCCAATTCCCCAAATCATTGAATAATGTTGATGCACTGTGAGTGAGCTGCAGCTTTACTAGATGTGAGAGTACTGACATGGCTTACTTGTTAATAATAATAATATTATAATCACCCGTGCAGTACAAAGTGCTAGCTAGTTTCATGTGTCATACAACAATCAAGCCAATGATGGCAAACCAATAACAAACCATCAATGGCAAGCCAATGATGGCAAACCAATAACAAACCATCAATGGCAAGCCAATGATGGCAAACCAATGACAAACCGTTATTGGCCCAATGGTGCTTTTGCAATGGCAAGCTAATGATGGCAAACCAATGACAAACCATTATTGGCCCAATGGTGTTTTTCAATGGCAAGCTAATGACAGCAAACCAATGACAAACCATTATTGGCCCAATGGTGTTTTTCAATGGCAAGCCAATGATGGCAAACCAATAACAAACCATCATTGGCCCAATTATGTTTTTTTAATGGCAAGCCAATGATGGCAAACCAATGAGAAACCATCATTGGCCCAATGATGTTTTTTCAATGGCAAGCTAATGATGACAAACTGTCTTTGGCCCAATCTTTGTTTCTGCAGCCATCATTGGTCCAGTGAGATTTGCTAGCTGGGATGTTTCTGACCTGTTTAGGATGATCGAGCAATGAGTAATGGCTGGGTCATATTTAGTCGTAATAGGCGAGTTACTCACATGTAGTTAATCATTAGTGTATTTCACAAGGAAAGCCTGACTTTAGTTTGTGTACAGGAGATAGCAAATGTTGAACTTTGGATTTCTTCAGTACTACACAAATGTGAGGAGATTCAGTTATACGAAGTGTCAAGAAACAGTTCGTCTTAAGTGGGAAAAAACTACCATTACTGCTCAGAGTATCCCTTGAGATAACCAGTGAAGTAAACAATGGGATTATGTTACAATAACAATATATGTATATCTTACTGCACAATGTAGATAGTCTGAGATGGACCGTATTGTAATCAGTAAACAGTAATGATGTGTATCAGCCTACCAGGTAATCAATTACTTGTCTTGAGTAATCCTACTCAGTTACATTTGTTAAAAAGGCAAAATAAACATGGTCATATTGATTACGTTGGAAATGTAATTGTATAAATTGTAATCATGATTTTCTTGTGCATGTCTATGTTGCATCTCACCATTCCAAATCTAAACAATTGAGGGTCAATTCCATTAAAACAATCACGAGGCTTGGCATTTCCTTTAATCAACCCAGTGTAGTTGATTTGCTCATTTTATAGGACTAATCATGATCAGACTCGGCATCAAAGATACTTTCCATCCAGTTGCAGGTGTTGTTTAACTTCCTCAAGTTTAGTGAATACCCCAAGCTGTGAATGAGCTGAGCTTCATTGTGCAGGATTACACACTTGATCAACCTAAGAAACCTTCCAGTCAGGTCCACACCATTGTGTGAATGGTGAACCAAGTGAACAGTCCCAATTCCCCAAATCATTGAATAATGTTGATGCACTGTGAGTGAGCTGCAGCTTTACTAGATGTGAGAGTACTGACATGGCTTACTTGTTAATAATAATAATATTATAATCACCCGTGCAGTACAAAGTGCTAGCTAGTTTCATGTGTCATACAACAATCAAGCCAATGATGGCAAACCAATAACAAACCATCAATGGCAAGCCAATGATGGCAAACCAATAACAAACCATCAATGGCAAGCCAATGATGGCAAACCAATGACAAACCGTTATTGGCCCAATGGTGCTTTTGCAATGGCAAGCTAATGATGGCAAACCAATGACAAACCATTATTGGCCCAATGGTGTTTTTCAATGGCAAGCTAATGACAGCAAACCAATGACAAACCATTATTGGCCCAATGGTGTTTTTCAATGGCAAGCCAATGATGGCAAACCAATAACAAACCATCATTGGCCCAATTATGTTTTTTTAATGGCAAGCCAATGATGGCAAACCAATGAGAAACCATCATTGGCCCAATGATGTTTTTTCAATGGCAAGCTAATGATGACAAACTGTCTTTGGCCCAATCTTTGTTTCTGCAGCCATCATTGGTCCAGTGAGATTTGCTAGCTGGGATGTTTCTGACCTGTTTAGGATGATCGAGCAATGAGTAATGGCTGGGTCATATTTAGTCGTAATAGGCGAGTTACTCACATGTAGTTAATCATTAGTGTATTTCACAAGGAAAGCCTGACTTTAGTTTGTGTACAGGAGATAGCAAATGTTGAACTTTGGATTTCTTCAGTACTACACAAATGTGAGGAGATTCAGTTATACGAAGTGTCAAGAAACAGTTCGTCTTAAGTGGGAAAAAACTACCATTACTGCTCAGAGTATCCCTTGAGATAACCAGTGAAGTAAACAATGGGATTATGTTACAATAACAATATATGTATATCTTACTGCACAATGTAGATAGTCTGAGATGGACCGTATTGTAATCAGTAAACAGTAATGATGTGTATCAGCCTACCAGGTAATCAATTACTTGTCTTGAGTAATCCTACTCAGTTACATTTGTTAAAAAGGCAAAATAAACATGGTCATATTGATTACGTTGGAAATGTAATTGTATAAATTGTAATCATGATTTTCTTGTGCATGTCTATGTTGCATCTCACCATTCCAAATCTAAACAATTGAGGGTCAATTCCATTAAAACAATCACGAGGCTTGGCATTTCCTTTAATCAACCCAGTGTAGTTGATTTGCTCATTTTATAGGACTAATCATGATCAGACTCGGCATCAAAGATACTTTCCATCCAGTTGCAGGTGTTGTTTAACTTCCTCAAGTTTAGTGAATACCCCAAGCTGTGAATGAGCTGAGCTTCATTGTGCAGGATTACACACTTGATCAACCTAAGAAACCTTCCAGTCAGGTCCACACCATTGTGTGAATGGTGAACCAAGTGAACAGTCCCAATTCCCCAAATCATTGAATAATGTTGATGCACTGTGAGTGAGCTGCAGCTTTACTAGATGTGAGAGTACTGACATGGCTTACTTGTTAATAATAATAATATTATAATCACCCGTGCAGTACAAAGTGCTAGCTAGTTTCATGTGTCATACAACAATCAAGCCAATGATGGCAAACCAATAACAAACCATCAATGGCAAGCCAATGATGGCAAACCAATAACAAACCATCAATGGCAAGCCAATGATGGCAAACCAATGACAAACCGTTATTGGCCCAATGGTGCTTTTGCAATGGCAAGCTAATGATGGCAAACCAATGACAAACCATTATTGGCCCAATGGTGTTTTTCAATGGCAAGCTAATGACAGCAAACCAATGACAAACCATTATTGGCCCAATGGTGTTTTTCAATGGCAAGCCAATGATGGCAAACCAATAACAAACCATCATTGGCCCAATTATGTTTTTTTAATGGCAAGCCAATGATGGCAAACCAATGAGAAACCATCATTGGCCCAATGATGTTTTTTCAATGGCAAGCTAATGATGACAAACTGTCTTTGGCCCAATCTTTGTTTCTGCAGCCATCATTGGTCCAGTGAGATTTGCTAGCTGGGATGTTTCTGACCTGTTTAGGATGATCGAGCAATGAGTAATGGCTGGGTCATATTTAGTCGTAATAGGCGAGTTACTCACATGTAGTTAATCATTAGTGTATTTCACAAGGAAAGCCTGACTTTAGTTTGTGTACAGGAGATAGCAAATGTTGAACTTTGGATTTCTTCAGTACTACACAAATGTGAGGAGATTCAGTTATACGAAGTGTCAAGAAACAGTTCGTCTTAAGTGGGAAAAAACTACCATTACTGCTCAGAGTATCCCTTGAGATAACCAGTGAAGTAAACAATGGGATTATGTTACAATAACAATATATGTATATCTTACTGCACAATGTAGATAGTCTGAGATGGACCGTATTGTAATCAGTAAACAGTAATGATGTGTATCAGCCTACCAGGTAATCAATTACTTGTCTTGAGTAATCCTACTCAGTTACATTTGTTAAAAAGGCAAAATAAACATGGTCATATTGATTACGTTGGAAATGTAATTGTATAAATTGTAATCATGATTTTCTTGTGCATGTCTATGTTGCATCTCACCATTCCAAATCTAAACAATTGAGGGTCAATTCCATTAAAACAATCACGAGGCTTGGCATTTCCTTTAATCAACCCAGTGTAGTTGATTTGCTCATTTTATAGGACTAATCATGATCAGACTCGGCATCAAAGATACTTTCCATCCAGTTGCAGGTGTTGTTTAACTTCCTCAAGTTTAGTGAATACCCCAAGCTGTGAATGAGCTGAGCTTCATTGTGCAGGATTACACACTTGATCAACCTAAGAAACCTTCCAGTCAGGTCCACACCATTGTGTGAATGGTGAACCAAGTGAACAGTCCCAATTCCCCAAATCATTGAATAATGTTGATGCACTGTGAGTGAGCTGCAGCTTTACTAGATGTGAGAGTACTGACATGGCTTACTTGTTAATAATAATAATATTATAATCACCCGTGCAGTACAAAGTGCTAGCTAGTTTCATGTGTCATACAACAATCAAGCCAATGATGGCAAACCAATAACAAACCATCAATGGCAAGCCAATGATGGCAAACCAATAACAAACCATCAATGGCAAGCCAATGATGGCAAACCAATGACAAACCGTTATTGGCCCAATGGTGCTTTTGCAATGGCAAGCTAATGATGGCAAACCAATGACAAACCATTATTGGCCCAATGGTGTTTTTCAATGGCAAGCTAATGACAGCAAACCAATGACAAACCATTATTGGCCCAATGGTGTTTTTCAATGGCAAGCCAATGATGGCAAACCAATAACAAACCATCATTGGCCCAATTATGTTTTTTTAATGGCAAGCCAATGATGGCAAACCAATGAGAAACCATCATTGGCCCAATGATGTTTTTTCAATGGCAAGCTAATGATGACAAACTGTCTTTGGCCCAATCTTTGTTTCTGCAGCCATCATTGGTCCAGTGAGATTTGCTAGCTGGGATGTTTCTGACCTGTTTAGGATGATCGAGCAATGAGTAATGGCTGGGTCATATTTAGTCGTAATAGGCGAGTTACTCACATGTAGTTAATCATTAGTGTATTTCACAAGGAAAGCCTGACTTTAGTTTGTGTACAGGAGATAGCAAATGTTGAACTTTGGATTTCTTCAGTACTACACAAATGTGAGGAGATTCAGTTATACGAAGTGTCAAGAAACAGTTCGTCTTAAGTGGGAAAAAACTACCATTACTGCTCAGAGTATCCCTTGAGATAACCAGTGAAGTAAACAATGGGATTATGTTACAATAACAATATATGTATATCTTACTGCACAATGTAGATAGTCTGAGATGGACCGTATTGTAATCAGTAAACAGTAATGATGTGTATCAGCCTACCAGGTAATCAATTACTTGTCTTGAGTAATCCTACTCAGTTACATTTGTTAAAAAGGCAAAATAAACATGGTCATATTGATTACGTTGGAAATGTAATTGTATAAATTGTAATCATGATTTTCTTGTGCATGTCTATGTTGCATCTCACCATTCCAAATCTAAACAATTGAGGGTCAATTCCATTAAAACAATCACGAGGCTTGGCATTTCCTTTAATCAACCCAGTGTAGTTGATTTGCTCATTTTATAGGACTAATCATGATCAGACTCGGCATCAAAGATACTTTCCATCCAGTTGCAGGTGTTGTTTAACTTCCTCAAGTTTAGTGAATACCCCAAGCTGTGAATGAGCTGAGCTTCATTGTGCAGGATTACACACTTGATCAACCTAAGAAACCTTCCAGTCAGGTCCACACCATTGTGTGAATGGTGAACCAAGTGAACAGTCCCAATTCCCCAAATCATTGAATAATGTTGATGCACTGTGAGTGAGCTGCAGCTTTACTAGATGTGAGAGTACTGACATGGCTTACTTGTTAATAATAATAATATTATAATCACCCGTGCAGTACAAAGTGCTAGCTAGTTTCATGTGTCATACAACAATCAAGCCAATGATGGCAAACCAATAACAAACCATCAATGGCAAGCCAATGATGGCAAACCAATAACAAACCATCAATGGCAAGCCAATGATGGCAAACCAATGACAAACCGTTATTGGCCCAATGGTGCTTTTGCAATGGCAAGCTAATGATGGCAAACCAATGACAAACCATTATTGGCCCAATGGTGTTTTTCAATGGCAAGCTAATGACAGCAAACCAATGACAAACCATTATTGGCCCAATGGTGTTTTTCAATGGCAAGCCAATGATGGCAAACCAATAACAAACCATCATTGGCCCAATTATGTTTTTTTAATGGCAAGCCAATGATGGCAAACCAATGAGAAACCATCATTGGCCCAATGATGTTTTTTCAATGGCAAGCTAATGATGACAAACTGTCTTTGGCCCAATCTTTGTTTCTGCAGCCATCATTGGTCCAGTGAGATTTGCTAGCTGGGATGTTTCTGACCTGTTTAGGATGATCGAGCAATGAGTAATGGCTGGGTCATATTTAGTCGTAATAGGCGAGTTACTCACATGTAGTTAATCATTAGTGTATTTCACAAGGAAAGCCTGACTTTAGTTTGTGTACAGGAGATAGCAAATGTTGAACTTTGGATTTCTTCAGTACTACACAAATGTGAGGAGATTCAGTTATACGAAGTGTCAAGAAACAGTTCGTCTTAAGTGGGAAAAAACTACCATTACTGCTCAGAGTATCCCTTGAGATAACCAGTGAAGTAAACAATGGGATTATGTTACAATAACAATATATGTATATCTTACTGCACAATGTAGATAGTCTGAGATGGACCGTATTGTAATCAGTAAACAGTAATGATGTGTATCAGCCTACCAGGTAATCAATTACTTGTCTTGAGTAATCCTACTCAGTTACATTTGTTAAAAAGGCAAAATAAACATGGTCATATTGATTACGTTGGAAATGTAATTGTATAAATTGTAATCATGATTTTCTTGTGCATGTCTATGTTGCATCTCACCATTCCAAATCTAAACAATTGAGGGTCAATTCCATTAAAACAATCACGAGGCTTGGCATTTCCTTTAATCAACCCAGTGTAGTTGATTTGCTCATTTTATAGGACTAATCATGATCAGACTCGGCATCAAAGATACTTTCCATCCAGTTGCAGGTGTTGTTTAACTTCCTCAAGTTTAGTGAATACCCCAAGCTGTGAATGAGCTGAGCTTCATTGTGCAGGATTACACACTTGATCAACCTAAGAAACCTTCCAGTCAGGTCCACACCATTGTGTGAATGGTGAACCAAGTGAACAGTCCCAATTCCCCAAATCATTGAATAATGTTGATGCACTGTGAGTGAGCTGCAGCTTTACTAGATGTGAGAGTACTGACATGGCTTACTTGTTAATAATAATAATATTATAATCACCCGTGCAGTACAAAGTGCTAGCTAGTTTCATGTGTCATACAACAATCAAGCCAATGATGGCAAACCAATAACAAACCATCAATGGCAAGCCAATGATGGCAAACCAATAACAAACCATCAATGGCAAGCCAATGATGGCAAACCAATGACAAACCGTTATTGGCCCAATGGTGCTTTTGCAATGGCAAGCTAATGATGGCAAACCAATGACAAACCATTATTGGCCCAATGGTGTTTTTCAATGGCAAGCTAATGACAGCAAACCAATGACAAACCATTATTGGCCCAATGGTGTTTTTCAATGGCAAGCCAATGATGGCAAACCAATAACAAACCATCATTGGCCCAATTATGTTTTTTTAATGGCAAGCCAATGATGGCAAACCAATGAGAAACCATCATTGGCCCAATGATGTTTTTTCAATGGCAAGCTAATGATGACAAACTGTCTTTGGCCCAATCTTTGTTTCTGCAGCCATCATTGGTCCAGTGAGATTTGCTAGCTGGGATGTTTCTGACCTGTTTAGGATGATCGAGCAATGAGTAATGGCTGGGTCATATTTAGTCGTAATAGGCGAGTTACTCACATGTAGTTAATCATTAGTGTATTTCACAAGGAAAGCCTGACTTTAGTTTGTGTACAGGAGATAGCAAATGTTGAACTTTGGATTTCTTCAGTACTACACAAATGTGAGGAGATTCAGTTATACGAAGTGTCAAGAAACAGTTCGTCTTAAGTGGGAAAAAACTACCATTACTGCTCAGAGTATCCCTTGAGATAACCAGTGAAGTAAACAATGGGATTATGTTACAATAACAATATATGTATATCTTACTGCACAATGTAGATAGTCTGAGATGGACCGTATTGTAATCAGTAAACAGTAATGATGTGTATCAGCCTACCAGGTAATCAATTACTTGTCTTGAGTAATCCTACTCAGTTACATTTGTTAAAAAGGCAAAATAAACATGGTCATATTGATTACGTTGGAAATGTAATTGTATAAATTGTAATCATGATTTTCTTGTGCATGTCTATGTTGCATCTCACCATTCCAAATCTAAACAATTGAGGGTCAATTCCATTAAAACAATCACGAGGCTTGGCATTTCCTTTAATCAACCCAGTGTAGTTGATTTGCTCATTTTATAGGACTAATCATGATCAGACTCGGCATCAAAGATACTTTCCATCCAGTTGCAGGTGTTGTTTAACTTCCTCAAGTTTAGTGAATACCCCAAGCTGTGAATGAGCTGAGCTTCATTGTGCAGGATTACACACTTGATCAACCTAAGAAACCTTCCAGTCAGGTCCACACCATTGTGTGAATGGTGAACCAAGTGAACAGTCCCAATTCCCCAAATCATTGAATAATGTTGATGCACTGTGAGTGAGCTGCAGCTTTACTAGATGTGAGAGTACTGACATGGCTTACTTGTTAATAATAATAATATTATAATCACCCGTGCAGTACAAAGTGCTAGCTAGTTTCATGTGTCATACAACAATCAAGCCAATGATGGCAAACCAATAACAAACCATCAATGGCAAGCCAATGATGGCAAACCAATAACAAACCATCAATGGCAAGCCAATGATGGCAAACCAATGACAAACCGTTATTGGCCCAATGGTGCTTTTGCAATGGCAAGCTAATGATGGCAAACCAATGACAAACCATTATTGGCCCAATGGTGTTTTTCAATGGCAAGCTAATGACAGCAAACCAATGACAAACCATTATTGGCCCAATGGTGTTTTTCAATGGCAAGCCAATGATGGCAAACCAATAACAAACCATCATTGGCCCAATTATGTTTTTTTAATGGCAAGCCAATGATGGCAAACCAATGAGAAACCATCATTGGCCCAATGATGTTTTTTCAATGGCAAGCTAATGATGACAAACTGTCTTTGGCCCAATCTTTGTTTCTGCAGCCATCATTGGTCCAGTGAGATTTGCTAGCTGGGATGTTTCTGACCTGTTTAGGATGATCGAGCAATGAGTAATGGCTGGGTCATATTTAGTCGTAATAGGCGAGTTACTCACATGTAGTTAATCATTAGTGTATTTCACAAGGAAAGCCTGACTTTAGTTTGTGTACAGGAGATAGCAAATGTTGAACTTTGGATTTCTTCAGTACTACACAAATGTGAGGAGATTCAGTTATACGAAGTGTCAAGAAACAGTTCGTCTTAAGTGGGAAAAAACTACCATTACTGCTCAGAGTATCCCTTGAGATAACCAGTGAAGTAAACAATGGGATTATGTTACAATAACAATATATGTATATCTTACTGCACAATGTAGATAGTCTGAGATGGACCGTATTGTAATCAGTAAACAGTAATGATGTGTATCAGCCTACCAGGTAATCAATTACTTGTCTTGAGTAATCCTACTCAGTTACATTTGTTAAAAAGGCAAAATAAACATGGTCATATTGATTACGTTGGAAATGTAATTGTATAAATTGTAATCATGATTTTCTTGTGCATGTCTATGTTGCATCTCACCATTCCAAATCTAAACAATTGAGGGTCAATTCCATTAAAACAATCACGAGGCTTGGCATTTCCTTTAATCAACCCAGTGTAGTTGATTTGCTCATTTTATAGGACTAATCATGATCAGACTCGGCATCAAAGATACTTTCCATCCAGTTGCAGGTGTTGTTTAACTTCCTCAAGTTTAGTGAATACCCCAAGCTGTGAATGAGCTGAGCTTCATTGTGCAGGATTACACACTTGATCAACCTAAGAAACCTTCCAGTCAGGTCCACACCATTGTGTGAATGGTGAACCAAGTGAACAGTCCCAATTCCCCAAATCATTGAATAATGTTGATGCACTGTGAGTGAGCTGCAGCTTTACTAGATGTGAGAGTACTGACATGGCTTACTTGTTAATAATAATAATATTATAATCACCCGTGCAGTACAAAGTGCTAGCTAGTTTCATGTGTCATACAACAATCAAGCCAATGATGGCAAACCAATAACAAACCATCAATGGCAAGCCAATGATGGCAAACCAATAACAAACCATCAATGGCAAGCCAATGATGGCAAACCAATGACAAACCGTTATTGGCCCAATGGTGCTTTTGCAATGGCAAGCTAATGATGGCAAACCAATGACAAACCATTATTGGCCCAATGGTGTTTTTCAATGGCAAGCTAATGACAGCAAACCAATGACAAACCATTATTGGCCCAATGGTGTTTTTCAATGGCAAGCCAATGATGGCAAACCAATAACAAACCATCATTGGCCCAATTATGTTTTTTTAATGGCAAGCCAATGATGGCAAACCAATGAGAAACCATCATTGGCCCAATGATGTTTTTTCAATGGCAAGCTAATGATGACAAACTGTCTTTGGCCCAATCTTTGTTTCTGCAGCCATCATTGGTCCAGTGAGATTTGCTAGCTGGGATGTTTCTGACCTGTTTAGGATGATCGAGCAATGAGTAATGGCTGGGTCATATTTAGTCGTAATAGGCGAGTTACTCACATGTAGTTAATCATTAGTGTATTTCACAAGGAAAGCCTGACTTTAGTTTGTGTACAGGAGATAGCAAATGTTGAACTTTGGATTTCTTCAGTACTACACAAATGTGAGGAGATTCAGTTATACGAAGTGTCAAGAAACAGTTCGTCTTAAGTGGGAAAAAACTACCATTACTGCTCAGAGTATCCCTTGAGATAACCAGTGAAGTAAACAATGGGATTATGTTACAATAACAATATATGTATATCTTACTGCACAATGTAGATAGTCTGAGATGGACCGTATTGTAATCAGTAAACAGTAATGATGTGTATCAGCCTACCAGGTAATCAATTACTTGTCTTGAGTAATCCTACTCAGTTACATTTGTTAAAAAGGCAAAATAAACATGGTCATATTGATTACGTTGGAAATGTAATTGTATAAATTGTAATCATGATTTTCTTGTGCATGTCTATGTTGCATCTCACCATTCCAAATCTAAACAATTGAGGGTCAATTCCATTAAAACAATCACGAGGCTTGGCATTTCCTTTAATCAACCCAGTGTAGTTGATTTGCTCATTTTATAGGACTAATCATGATCAGACTCGGCATCAAAGATACTTTCCATCCAGTTGCAGGTGTTGTTTAACTTCCTCAAGTTTAGTGAATACCCCAAGCTGTGAATGAGCTGAGCTTCATTGTGCAGGATTACACACTTGATCAACCTAAGAAACCTTCCAGTCAGGTCCACACCATTGTGTGAATGGTGAACCAAGTGAACAGTCCCAATTCCCCAAATCATTGAATAATGTTGATGCACTGTGAGTGAGCTGCAGCTTTACTAGATGTGAGAGTACTGACATGGCTTACTTGTTAATAATAATAATATTATAATCACCCGTGCAGTACAAAGTGCTAGCTAGTTTCATGTGTCATACAACAATCAAGCCAATGATGGCAAACCAATAACAAACCATCAATGGCAAGCCAATGATGGCAAACCAATAACAAACCATCAATGGCAAGCCAATGATGGCAAACCAATGACAAACCGTTATTGGCCCAATGGTGCTTTTGCAATGGCAAGCTAATGATGGCAAACCAATGACAAACCATTATTGGCCCAATGGTGTTTTTCAATGGCAAGCTAATGACAGCAAACCAATGACAAACCATTATTGGCCCAATGGTGTTTTTCAATGGCAAGCCAATGATGGCAAACCAATAACAAACCATCATTGGCCCAATTATGTTTTTTTAATGGCAAGCCAATGATGGCAAACCAATGAGAAACCATCATTGGCCCAATGATGTTTTTTCAATGGCAAGCTAATGATGACAAACTGTCTTTGGCCCAATCTTTGTTTCTGCAGCCATCATTGGTCCAGTGAGATTTGCTAGCTGGGATGTTTCTGACCTGTTTAGGATGATCGAGCAATGAGTAATGGCTGGGTCATATTTAGTCGTAATAGGCGAGTTACTCACATGTAGTTAATCATTAGTGTATTTCACAAGGAAAGCCTGACTTTAGTTTGTGTACAGGAGATAGCAAATGTTGAACTTTGGATTTCTTCAGTACTACACAAATGTGAGGAGATTCAGTTATACGAAGTGTCAAGAAACAGTTCGTCTTAAGTGGGAAAAAACTACCATTACTGCTCAGAGTATCCCTTGAGATAACCAGTGAAGTAAACAATGGGATTATGTTACAATAACAATATATGTATATCTTACTGCACAATGTAGATAGTCTGAGATGGACCGTATTGTAATCAGTAAACAGTAATGATGTGTATCAGCCTACCAGGTAATCAATTACTTGTCTTGAGTAATCCTACTCAGTTACATTTGTTAAAAAGGCAAAATAAACATGGTCATATTGATTACGTTGGAAATGTAATTGTATAAATTGTAATCATGATTTTCTTGTGCATGTCTATGTTGCATCTCACCATTCCAAATCTAAACAATTGAGGGTCAATTCCATTAAAACAATCACGAGGCTTGGCATTTCCTTTAATCAACCCAGTGTAGTTGATTTGCTCATTTTATAGGACTAATCATGATCAGACTCGGCATCAAAGATACTTTCCATCCAGTTGCAGGTGTTGTTTAACTTCCTCAAGTTTAGTGAATACCCCAAGCTGTGAATGAGCTGAGCTTCATTGTGCAGGATTACACACTTGATCAACCTAAGAAACCTTCCAGTCAGGTCCACACCATTGTGTGAATGGTGAACCAAGTGAACAGTCCCAATTCCCCAAATCATTGAATAATGTTGATGCACTGTGAGTGAGCTGCAGCTTTACTAGATGTGAGAGTACTGACATGGCTTACTTGTTAATAATAATAATATTATAATCACCCGTGCAGTACAAAGTGCTAGCTAGTTTCATGTGTCATACAACAATCAAGCCAATGATGGCAAACCAATAACAAACCATCAATGGCAAGCCAATGATGGCAAACCAATAACAAACCATCAATGGCAAGCCAATGATGGCAAACCAATGACAAACCGTTATTGGCCCAATGGTGCTTTTGCAATGGCAAGCTAATGATGGCAAACCAATGACAAACCATTATTGGCCCAATGGTGTTTTTCAATGGCAAGCTAATGACAGCAAACCAATGACAAACCATTATTGGCCCAATGGTGTTTTTCAATGGCAAGCCAATGATGGCAAACCAATAACAAACCATCATTGGCCCAATTATGTTTTTTTAATGGCAAGCCAATGATGGCAAACCAATGAGAAACCATCATTGGCCCAATGATGTTTTTTCAATGGCAAGCTAATGATGACAAACTGTCTTTGGCCCAATCTTTGTTTCTGCAGCCATCATTGGTCCAGTGAGATTTGCTAGCTGGGATGTTTCTGACCTGTTTAGGATGATCGAGCAATGAGTAATGGCTGGGTCATATTTAGTCGTAATAGGCGAGTTACTCACATGTAGTTAATCATTAGTGTATTTCACAAGGAAAGCCTGACTTTAGTTTGTGTACAGGAGATAGCAAATGTTGAACTTTGGATTTCTTCAGTACTACACAAATGTGAGGAGATTCAGTTATACGAAGTGTCAAGAAACAGTTCGTCTTAAGTGGGAAAAAACTACCATTACTGCTCAGAGTATCCCTTGAGATAACCAGTGAAGTAAACAATGGGATTATGTTACAATAACAATATATGTATATCTTACTGCACAATGTAGATAGTCTGAGATGGACCGTATTGTAATCAGTAAACAGTAATGATGTGTATCAGCCTACCAGGTAATCAATTACTTGTCTTGAGTAATCCTACTCAGTTACATTTGTTAAAAAGGCAAAATAAACATGGTCATATTGATTACGTTGGAAATGTAATTGTATAAATTGTAATCATGATTTTCTTGTGCATGTCTATGTTGCATCTCACCATTCCAAATCTAAACAATTGAGGGTCAATTCCATTAAAACAATCACGAGGCTTGGCATTTCCTTTAATCAACCCAGTGTAGTTGATTTGCTCATTTTATAGGACTAATCATGATCAGACTCGGCATCAAAGATACTTTCCATCCAGTTGCAGGTGTTGTTTAACTTCCTCAAGTTTAGTGAATACCCCAAGCTGTGAATGAGCTGAGCTTCATTGTGCAGGATTACACACTTGATCAACCTAAGAAACCTTCCAGTCAGGTCCACACCATTGTGTGAATGGTGAACCAAGTGAACAGTCCCAATTCCCCAAATCATTGAATAATGTTGATGCACTGTGAGTGAGCTGCAGCTTTACTAGATGTGAGAGTACTGACATGGCTTACTTGTTAATAATAATAATATTATAATCACCCGTGCAGTACAAAGTGCTAGCTAGTTTCATGTGTCATACAACAATCAAGCCAATGATGGCAAACCAATAACAAACCATCAATGGCAAGCCAATGATGGCAAACCAATAACAAACCATCAATGGCAAGCCAATGATGGCAAACCAATGACAAACCGTTATTGGCCCAATGGTGCTTTTGCAATGGCAAGCTAATGATGGCAAACCAATGACAAACCATTATTGGCCCAATGGTGTTTTTCAATGGCAAGCTAATGACAGCAAACCAATGACAAACCATTATTGGCCCAATGGTGTTTTTCAATGGCAAGCCAATGATGGCAAACCAATAACAAACCATCATTGGCCCAATTATGTTTTTTTAATGGCAAGCCAATGATGGCAAACCAATGAGAAACCATCATTGGCCCAATGATGTTTTTTCAATGGCAAGCTAATGATGACAAACTGTCTTTGGCCCAATCTTTGTTTCTGCAGCCATCATTGGTCCAGTGAGATTTGCTAGCTGGGATGTTTCTGACCTGTTTAGGATGATCGAGCAATGAGTAATGGCTGGGTCATATTTAGTCGTAATAGGCGAGTTACTCACATGTAGTTAATCATTAGTGTATTTCACAAGGAAAGCCTGACTTTAGTTTGTGTACAGGAGATAGCAAATGTTGAACTTTGGATTTCTTCAGTACTACACAAATGTGAGGAGATTCAGTTATACGAAGTGTCAAGAAACAGTTCGTCTTAAGTGGGAAAAAACTACCATTACTGCTCAGAGTATCCCTTGAGATAACCAGTGAAGTAAACAATGGGATTATGTTACAATAACAATATATGTATATCTTACTGCACAATGTAGATAGTCTGAGATGGACCGTATTGTAATCAGTAAACAGTAATGATGTGTATCAGCCTACCAGGTAATCAATTACTTGTCTTGAGTAATCCTACTCAGTTACATTTGTTAAAAAGGCAAAATAAACATGGTCATATTGATTACGTTGGAAATGTAATTGTATAAATTGTAATCATGATTTTCTTGTGCATGTCTATGTTGCATCTCACCATTCCAAATCTAAACAATTGAGGGTCAATTCCATTAAAACAATCACGAGGCTTGGCATTTCCTTTAATCAACCCAGTGTAGTTGATTTGCTCATTTTATAGGACTAATCATGATCAGACTCGGCATCAAAGATACTTTCCATCCAGTTGCAGGTGTTGTTTAACTTCCTCAAGTTTAGTGAATACCCCAAGCTGTGAATGAGCTGAGCTTCATTGTGCAGGATTACACACTTGATCAACCTAAGAAACCTTCCAGTCAGGTCCACACCATTGTGTGAATGGTGAACCAAGTGAACAGTCCCAATTCCCCAAATCATTGAATAATGTTGATGCACTGTGAGTGAGCTGCAGCTTTACTAGATGTGAGAGTACTGACATGGCTTACTTGTTAATAATAATAATATTATAATCACCCGTGCAGTACAAAGTGCTAGCTAGTTTCATGTGTCATACAACAATCAAGCCAATGATGGCAAACCAATAACAAACCATCAATGGCAAGCCAATGATGGCAAACCAATAACAAACCATCAATGGCAAGCCAATGATGGCAAACCAATGACAAACCGTTATTGGCCCAATGGTGCTTTTGCAATGGCAAGCTAATGATGGCAAACCAATGACAAACCATTATTGGCCCAATGGTGTTTTTCAATGGCAAGCTAATGACAGCAAACCAATGACAAACCATTATTGGCCCAATGGTGTTTTTCAATGGCAAGCCAATGATGGCAAACCAATAACAAACCATCATTGGCCCAATTATGTTTTTTTAATGGCAAGCCAATGATGGCAAACCAATGAGAAACCATCATTGGCCCAATGATGTTTTTTCAATGGCAAGCTAATGATGACAAACTGTCTTTGGCCCAATCTTTGTTTCTGCAGCCATCATTGGTCCAGTGAGATTTGCTAGCTGGGATGTTTCTGACCTGTTTAGGATGATCGAGCAATGAGTAATGGCTGGGTCATATTTAGTCGTAATAGGCGAGTTACTCACATGTAGTTAATCATTAGTGTATTTCACAAGGAAAGCCTGACTTTAGTTTGTGTACAGGAGATAGCAAATGTTGAACTTTGGATTTCTTCAGTACTACACAAATGTGAGGAGATTCAGTTATACGAAGTGTCAAGAAACAGTTCGTCTTAAGTGGGAAAAAACTACCATTACTGCTCAGAGTATCCCTTGAGATAACCAGTGAAGTAAACAATGGGATTATGTTACAATAACAATATATGTATATCTTACTGCACAATGTAGATAGTCTGAGATGGACCGTATTGTAATCAGTAAACAGTAATGATGTGTATCAGCCTACCAGGTAATCAATTACTTGTCTTGAGTAATCCTACTCAGTTACATTTGTTAAAAAGGCAAAATAAACATGGTCATATTGATTACGTTGGAAATGTAATTGTATAAATTGTAATCATGATTTTCTTGTGCATGTCTATGTTGCATCTCACCATTCCAAATCTAAACAATTGAGGGTCAATTCCATTAAAACAATCACGAGGCTTGGCATTTCCTTTAATCAACCCAGTGTAGTTGATTTGCTCATTTTATAGGACTAATCATGATCAGACTCGGCATCAAAGATACTTTCCATCCAGTTGCAGGTGTTGTTTAACTTCCTCAAGTTTAGTGAATACCCCAAGCTGTGAATGAGCTGAGCTTCATTGTGCAGGATTACACACTTGATCAACCTAAGAAACCTTCCAGTCAGGTCCACACCATTGTGTGAATGGTGAACCAAGTGAACAGTCCCAATTCCCCAAATCATTGAATAATGTTGATGCACTGTGAGTGAGCTGCAGCTTTACTAGATGTGAGAGTACTGACATGGCTTACTTGTTAATAATAATAATATTATAATCACCCGTGCAGTACAAAGTGCTAGCTAGTTTCATGTGTCATACAACAATCAAGCCAATGATGGCAAACCAATAACAAACCATCAATGGCAAGCCAATGATGGCAAACCAATAACAAACCATCAATGGCAAGCCAATGATGGCAAACCAATGACAAACCGTTATTGGCCCAATGGTGCTTTTGCAATGGCAAGCTAATGATGGCAAACCAATGACAAACCATTATTGGCCCAATGGTGTTTTTCAATGGCAAGCTAATGACAGCAAACCAATGACAAACCATTATTGGCCCAATGGTGTTTTTCAATGGCAAGCCAATGATGGCAAACCAATAACAAACCATCATTGGCCCAATTATGTTTTTTTAATGGCAAGCCAATGATGGCAAACCAATGAGAAACCATCATTGGCCCAATGATGTTTTTTCAATGGCAAGCTAATGATGACAAACTGTCTTTGGCCCAATCTTTGTTTCTGCAGCCATCATTGGTCCAGTGAGATTTGCTAGCTGGGATGTTTCTGACCTGTTTAGGATGATCGAGCAATGAGTAATGGCTGGGTCATATTTAGTCGTAATAGGCGAGTTACTCACATGTAGTTAATCATTAGTGTATTTCACAAGGAAAGCCTGACTTTAGTTTGTGTACAGGAGATAGCAAATGTTGAACTTTGGATTTCTTCAGTACTACACAAATGTGAGGAGATTCAGTTATACGAAGTGTCAAGAAACAGTTCGTCTTAAGTGGGAAAAAACTACCATTACTGCTCAGAGTATCCCTTGAGATAACCAGTGAAGTAAACAATGGGATTATGTTACAATAACAATATATGTATATCTTACTGCACAATGTAGATAGTCTGAGATGGACCGTATTGTAATCAGTAAACAGTAATGATGTGTATCAGCCTACCAGGTAATCAATTACTTGTCTTGAGTAATCCTACTCAGTTACATTTGTTAAAAAGGCAAAATAAACATGGTCATATTGATTACGTTGGAAATGTAATTGTATAAATTGTAATCATGATTTTCTTGTGCATGTCTATGTTGCATCTCACCATTCCAAATCTAAACAATTGAGGGTCAATTCCATTAAAACAATCACGAGGCTTGGCATTTCCTTTAATCAACCCAGTGTAGTTGATTTGCTCATTTTATAGGACTAATCATGATCAGACTCGGCATCAAAGATACTTTCCATCCAGTTGCAGGTGTTGTTTAACTTCCTCAAGTTTAGTGAATACCCCAAGCTGTGAATGAGCTGAGCTTCATTGTGCAGGATTACACACTTGATCAACCTAAGAAACCTTCCAGTCAGGTCCACACCATTGTGTGAATGGTGAACCAAGTGAACAGTCCCAATTCCCCAAATCATTGAATAATGTTGATGCACTGTGAGTGAGCTGCAGCTTTACTAGATGTGAGAGTACTGACATGGCTTACTTGTTAATAATAATAATATTATAATCACCCGTGCAGTACAAAGTGCTAGCTAGTTTCATGTGTCATACAACAATCAAGCCAATGATGGCAAACCAATAACAAACCATCAATGGCAAGCCAATGATGGCAAACCAATAACAAACCATCAATGGCAAGCCAATGATGGCAAACCAATGACAAACCGTTATTGGCCCAATGGTGCTTTTGCAATGGCAAGCTAATGATGGCAAACCAATGACAAACCATTATTGGCCCAATGGTGTTTTTCAATGGCAAGCTAATGACAGCAAACCAATGACAAACCATTATTGGCCCAATGGTGTTTTTCAATGGCAAGCCAATGATGGCAAACCAATAACAAACCATCATTGGCCCAATTATGTTTTTTTAATGGCAAGCCAATGATGGCAAACCAATGAGAAACCATCATTGGCCCAATGATGTTTTTTCAATGGCAAGCTAATGATGACAAACTGTCTTTGGCCCAATCTTTGTTTCTGCAGCCATCATTGGTCCAGTGAGATTTGCTAGCTGGGATGTTTCTGACCTGTTTAGGATGATCGAGCAATGAGTAATGGCTGGGTCATATTTAGTCGTAATAGGCGAGTTACTCACATGTAGTTAATCATTAGTGTATTTCACAAGGAAAGCCTGACTTTAGTTTGTGTACAGGAGATAGCAAATGTTGAACTTTGGATTTCTTCAGTACTACACAAATGTGAGGAGATTCAGTTATACGAAGTGTCAAGAAACAGTTCGTCTTAAGTGGGAAAAAACTACCATTACTGCTCAGAGTATCCCTTGAGATAACCAGTGAAGTAAACAATGGGATTATGTTACAATAACAATATATGTATATCTTACTGCACAATGTAGATAGTCTGAGATGGACCGTATTGTAATCAGTAAACAGTAATGATGTGTATCAGCCTACCAGGTAATCAATTACTTGTCTTGAGTAATCCTACTCAGTTACATTTGTTAAAAAGGCAAAATAAACATGGTCATATTGATTACGTTGGAAATGTAATTGTATAAATTGTAATCATGATTTTCTTGTGCATGTCTATGTTGCATCTCACCATTCCAAATCTAAACAATTGAGGGTCAATTCCATTAAAACAATCACGAGGCTTGGCATTTCCTTTAATCAACCCAGTGTAGTTGATTTGCTCATTTTATAGGACTAATCATGATCAGACTCGGCATCAAAGATACTTTCCATCCAGTTGCAGGTGTTGTTTAACTTCCTCAAGTTTAGTGAATACCCCAAGCTGTGAATGAGCTGAGCTTCATTGTGCAGGATTACACACTTGATCAACCTAAGAAACCTTCCAGTCAGGTCCACACCATTGTGTGAATGGTGAACCAAGTGAACAGTCCCAATTCCCCAAATCATTGAATAATGTTGATGCACTGTGAGTGAGCTGCAGCTTTACTAGATGTGAGAGTACTGACATGGCTTACTTGTTAATAATAATAATATTATAATCACCCGTGCAGTACAAAGTGCTAGCTAGTTTCATGTGTCATACAACAATCAAGCCAATGATGGCAAACCAATAACAAACCATCAATGGCAAGCCAATGATGGCAAACCAATAACAAACCATCAATGGCAAGCCAATGATGGCAAACCAATGACAAACCGTTATTGGCCCAATGGTGCTTTTGCAATGGCAAGCTAATGATGGCAAACCAATGACAAACCATTATTGGCCCAATGGTGTTTTTCAATGGCAAGCTAATGACAGCAAACCAATGACAAACCATTATTGGCCCAATGGTGTTTTTCAATGGCAAGCCAATGATGGCAAACCAATAACAAACCATCATTGGCCCAATTATGTTTTTTTAATGGCAAGCCAATGATGGCAAACCAATGAGAAACCATCATTGGCCCAATGATGTTTTTTCAATGGCAAGCTAATGATGACAAACTGTCTTTGGCCCAATCTTTGTTTCTGCAGCCATCATTGGTCCAGTGAGATTTGCTAGCTGGGATGTTTCTGACCTGTTTAGGATGATCGAGCAATGAGTAATGGCTGGGTCATATTTAGTCGTAATAGGCGAGTTACTCACATGTAGTTAATCATTAGTGTATTTCACAAGGAAAGCCTGACTTTAGTTTGTGTACAGGAGATAGCAAATGTTGAACTTTGGATTTCTTCAGTACTACACAAATGTGAGGAGATTCAGTTATACGAAGTGTCAAGAAACAGTTCGTCTTAAGTGGGAAAAAACTACCATTACTGCTCAGAGTATCCCTTGAGATAACCAGTGAAGTAAACAATGGGATTATGTTACAATAACAATATATGTATATCTTACTGCACAATGTAGATAGTCTGAGATGGACCGTATTGTAATCAGTAAACAGTAATGATGTGTATCAGCCTACCAGGTAATCAATTACTTGTCTTGAGTAATCCTACTCAGTTACATTTGTTAAAAAGGCAAAATAAACATGGTCATATTGATTACGTTGGAAATGTAATTGTATAAATTGTAATCATGATTTTCTTGTGCATGTCTATGTTGCATCTCACCATTCCAAATCTAAACAATTGAGGGTCAATTCCATTAAAACAATCACGAGGCTTGGCATTTCCTTTAATCAACCCAGTGTAGTTGATTTGCTCATTTTATAGGACTAATCATGATCAGACTCGGCATCAAAGATACTTTCCATCCAGTTGCAGGTGTTGTTTAACTTCCTCAAGTTTAGTGAATACCCCAAGCTGTGAATGAGCTGAGCTTCATTGTGCAGGATTACACACTTGATCAACCTAAGAAACCTTCCAGTCAGGTCCACACCATTGTGTGAATGGTGAACCAAGTGAACAGTCCCAATTCCCCAAATCATTGAATAATGTTGATGCACTGTGAGTGAGCTGCAGCTTTACTAGATGTGAGAGTACTGACATGGCTTACTTGTTAATAATAATAATATTATAATCACCCGTGCAGTACAAAGTGCTAGCTAGTTTCATGTGTCATACAACAATCAAGCCAATGATGGCAAACCAATAACAAACCATCAATGGCAAGCCAATGATGGCAAACCAATAACAAACCATCAATGGCAAGCCAATGATGGCAAACCAATGACAAACCGTTATTGGCCCAATGGTGCTTTTGCAATGGCAAGCTAATGATGGCAAACCAATGACAAACCATTATTGGCCCAATGGTGTTTTTCAATGGCAAGCTAATGACAGCAAACCAATGACAAACCATTATTGGCCCAATGGTGTTTTTCAATGGCAAGCCAATGATGGCAAACCAATAACAAACCATCATTGGCCCAATTATGTTTTTTTAATGGCAAGCCAATGATGGCAAACCAATGAGAAACCATCATTGGCCCAATGATGTTTTTTCAATGGCAAGCTAATGATGACAAACTGTCTTTGGCCCAATCTTTGTTTCTGCAGCCATCATTGGTCCAGTGAGATTTGCTAGCTGGGATGTTTCTGACCTGTTTAGGATGATCGAGCAATGAGTAATGGCTGGGTCATATTTAGTCGTAATAGGCGAGTTACTCACATGTAGTTAATCATTAGTGTATTTCACAAGGAAAGCCTGACTTTAGTTTGTGTACAGGAGATAGCAAATGTTGAACTTTGGATTTCTTCAGTACTACACAAATGTGAGGAGATTCAGTTATACGAAGTGTCAAGAAACAGTTCGTCTTAAGTGGGAAAAAACTACCATTACTGCTCAGAGTATCCCTTGAGATAACCAGTGAAGTAAACAATGGGATTATGTTACAATAACAATATATGTATATCTTACTGCACAATGTAGATAGTCTGAGATGGACCGTATTGTAATCAGTAAACAGTAATGATGTGTATCAGCCTACCAGGTAATCAATTACTTGTCTTGAGTAATCCTACTCAGTTACATTTGTTAAAAAGGCAAAATAAACATGGTCATATTGATTACGTTGGAAATGTAATTGTATAAATTGTAATCATGATTTTCTTGTGCATGTCTATGTTGCATCTCACCATTCCAAATCTAAACAATTGAGGGTCAATTCCATTAAAACAATCACGAGGCTTGGCATTTCCTTTAATCAACCCAGTGTAGTTGATTTGCTCATTTTATAGGACTAATCATGATCAGACTCGGCATCAAAGATACTTTCCATCCAGTTGCAGGTGTTGTTTAACTTCCTCAAGTTTAGTGAATACCCCAAGCTGTGAATGAGCTGAGCTTCATTGTGCAGGATTACACACTTGATCAACCTAAGAAACCTTCCAGTCAGGTCCACACCATTGTGTGAATGGTGAACCAAGTGAACAGTCCCAATTCCCCAAATCATTGAATAATGTTGATGCACTGTGAGTGAGCTGCAGCTTTACTAGATGTGAGAGTACTGACATGGCTTACTTGTTAATAATAATAATATTATAATCACCCGTGCAGTACAAAGTGCTAGCTAGTTTCATGTGTCATACAACAATCAAGCCAATGATGGCAAACCAATAACAAACCATCAATGGCAAGCCAATGATGGCAAACCAATAACAAACCATCAATGGCAAGCCAATGATGGCAAACCAATGACAAACCGTTATTGGCCCAATGGTGCTTTTGCAATGGCAAGCTAATGATGGCAAACCAATGACAAACCATTATTGGCCCAATGGTGTTTTTCAATGGCAAGCTAATGACAGCAAACCAATGACAAACCATTATTGGCCCAATGGTGTTTTTCAATGGCAAGCCAATGATGGCAAACCAATAACAAACCATCATTGGCCCAATTATGTTTTTTTAATGGCAAGCCAATGATGGCAAACCAATGAGAAACCATCATTGGCCCAATGATGTTTTTTCAATGGCAAGCTAATGATGACAAACTGTCTTTGGCCCAATCTTTGTTTCTGCAGCCATCATTGGTCCAGTGAGATTTGCTAGCTGGGATGTTTCTGACCTGTTTAGGATGATCGAGCAATGAGTAATGGCTGGGTCATATTTAGTCGTAATAGGCGAGTTACTCACATGTAGTTAATCATTAGTGTATTTCACAAGGAAAGCCTGACTTTAGTTTGTGTACAGGAGATAGCAAATGTTGAACTTTGGATTTCTTCAGTACTACACAAATGTGAGGAGATTCAGTTATACGAAGTGTCAAGAAACAGTTCGTCTTAAGTGGGAAAAAACTACCATTACTGCTCAGAGTATCCCTTGAGATAACCAGTGAAGTAAACAATGGGATTATGTTACAATAACAATATATGTATATCTTACTGCACAATGTAGATAGTCTGAGATGGACCGTATTGTAATCAGTAAACAGTAATGATGTGTATCAGCCTACCAGGTAATCAATTACTTGTCTTGAGTAATCCTACTCAGTTACATTTGTTAAAAAGGCAAAATAAACATGGTCATATTGATTACGTTGGAAATGTAATTGTATAAATTGTAATCATGATTTTCTTGTGCATGTCTATGTTGCATCTCACCATTCCAAATCTAAACAATTGAGGGTCAATTCCATTAAAACAATCACGAGGCTTGGCATTTCCTTTAATCAACCCAGTGTAGTTGATTTGCTCATTTTATAGGACTAATCATGATCAGACTCGGCATCAAAGATACTTTCCATCCAGTTGCAGGTGTTGTTTAACTTCCTCAAGTTTAGTGAATACCCCAAGCTGTGAATGAGCTGAGCTTCATTGTGCAGGATTACACACTTGATCAACCTAAGAAACCTTCCAGTCAGGTCCACACCATTGTGTGAATGGTGAACCAAGTGAACAGTCCCAATTCCCCAAATCATTGAATAATGTTGATGCACTGTGAGTGAGCTGCAGCTTTACTAGATGTGAGAGTACTGACATGGCTTACTTGTTAATAATAATAATATTATAATCACCCGTGCAGTACAAAGTGCTAGCTAGTTTCATGTGTCATACAACAATCAAGCCAATGATGGCAAACCAATAACAAACCATCAATGGCAAGCCAATGATGGCAAACCAATAACAAACCATCAATGGCAAGCCAATGATGGCAAACCAATGACAAACCGTTATTGGCCCAATGGTGCTTTTGCAATGGCAAGCTAATGATGGCAAACCAATGACAAACCATTATTGGCCCAATGGTGTTTTTCAATGGCAAGCTAATGACAGCAAACCAATGACAAACCATTATTGGCCCAATGGTGTTTTTCAATGGCAAGCCAATGATGGCAAACCAATAACAAACCATCATTGGCCCAATTATGTTTTTTTAATGGCAAGCCAATGATGGCAAACCAATGAGAAACCATCATTGGCCCAATGATGTTTTTTCAATGGCAAGCTAATGATGACAAACTGTCTTTGGCCCAATCTTTGTTTCTGCAGCCATCATTGGTCCAGTGAGATTTGCTAGCTGGGATGTTTCTGACCTGTTTAGGATGATCGAGCAATGAGTAATGGCTGGGTCATATTTAGTCGTAATAGGCGAGTTACTCACATGTAGTTAATCATTAGTGTATTTCACAAGGAAAGCCTGACTTTAGTTTGTGTACAGGAGATAGCAAATGTTGAACTTTGGATTTCTTCAGTACTACACAAATGTGAGGAGATTCAGTTATACGAAGTGTCAAGAAACAGTTCGTCTTAAGTGGGAAAAAACTACCATTACTGCTCAGAGTATCCCTTGAGATAACCAGTGAAGTAAACAATGGGATTATGTTACAATAACAATATATGTATATCTTACTGCACAATGTAGATAGTCTGAGATGGACCGTATTGTAATCAGTAAACAGTAATGATGTGTATCAGCCTACCAGGTAATCAATTACTTGTCTTGAGTAATCCTACTCAGTTACATTTGTTAAAAAGGCAAAATAAACATGGTCATATTGATTACGTTGGAAATGTAATTGTATAAATTGTAATCATGATTTTCTTGTGCATGTCTATGTTGCATCTCACCATTCCAAATCTAAACAATTGAGGGTCAATTCCATTAAAACAATCACGAGGCTTGGCATTTCCTTTAATCAACCCAGTGTAGTTGATTTGCTCATTTTATAGGACTAATCATGATCAGACTCGGCATCAAAGATACTTTCCATCCAGTTGCAGGTGTTGTTTAACTTCCTCAAGTTTAGTGAATACCCCAAGCTGTGAATGAGCTGAGCTTCATTGTGCAGGATTACACACTTGATCAACCTAAGAAACCTTCCAGTCAGGTCCACACCATTGTGTGAATGGTGAACCAAGTGAACAGTCCCAATTCCCCAAATCATTGAATAATGTTGATGCACTGTGAGTGAGCTGCAGCTTTACTAGATGTGAGAGTACTGACATGGCTTACTTGTTAATAATAATAATATTATAATCACCCGTGCAGTACAAAGTGCTAGCTAGTTTCATGTGTCATACAACAATCAAGCCAATGATGGCAAACCAATAACAAACCATCAATGGCAAGCCAATGATGGCAAACCAATAACAAACCATCAATGGCAAGCCAATGATGGCAAACCAATGACAAACCGTTATTGGCCCAATGGTGCTTTTGCAATGGCAAGCTAATGATGGCAAACCAATGACAAACCATTATTGGCCCAATGGTGTTTTTCAATGGCAAGCTAATGACAGCAAACCAATGACAAACCATTATTGGCCCAATGGTGTTTTTCAATGGCAAGCCAATGATGGCAAACCAATAACAAACCATCATTGGCCCAATTATGTTTTTTTAATGGCAAGCCAATGATGGCAAACCAATGAGAAACCATCATTGGCCCAATGATGTTTTTTCAATGGCAAGCTAATGATGACAAACTGTCTTTGGCCCAATCTTTGTTTCTGCAGCCATCATTGGTCCAGTGAGATTTGCTAGCTGGGATGTTTCTGACCTGTTTAGGATGATCGAGCAATGAGTAATGGCTGGGTCATATTTAGTCGTAATAGGCGAGTTACTCACATGTAGTTAATCATTAGTGTATTTCACAAGGAAAGCCTGACTTTAGTTTGTGTACAGGAGATAGCAAATGTTGAACTTTGGATTTCTTCAGTACTACACAAATGTGAGGAGATTCAGTTATACGAAGTGTCAAGAAACAGTTCGTCTTAAGTGGGAAAAAACTACCATTACTGCTCAGAGTATCCCTTGAGATAACCAGTGAAGTAAACAATGGGATTATGTTACAATAACAATATATGTATATCTTACTGCACAATGTAGATAGTCTGAGATGGACCGTATTGTAATCAGTAAACAGTAATGATGTGTATCAGCCTACCAGGTAATCAATTACTTGTCTTGAGTAATCCTACTCAGTTACATTTGTTAAAAAGGCAAAATAAACATGGTCATATTGATTACGTTGGAAATGTAATTGTATAAATTGTAATCATGATTTTCTTGTGCATGTCTATGTTGCATCTCACCATTCCAAATCTAAACAATTGAGGGTCAATTCCATTAAAACAATCACGAGGCTTGGCATTTCCTTTAATCAACCCAGTGTAGTTGATTTGCTCATTTTATAGGACTAATCATGATCAGACTCGGCATCAAAGATACTTTCCATCCAGTTGCAGGTGTTGTTTAACTTCCTCAAGTTTAGTGAATACCCCAAGCTGTGAATGAGCTGAGCTTCATTGTGCAGGATTACACACTTGATCAACCTAAGAAACCTTCCAGTCAGGTCCACACCATTGTGTGAATGGTGAACCAAGTGAACAGTCCCAATTCCCCAAATCATTGAATAATGTTGATGCACTGTGAGTGAGCTGCAGCTTTACTAGATGTGAGAGTACTGACATGGCTTACTTGTTAATAATAATAATATTATAATCACCCGTGCAGTACAAAGTGCTAGCTAGTTTCATGTGTCATACAACAATCAAGCCAATGATGGCAAACCAATAACAAACCATCAATGGCAAGCCAATGATGGCAAACCAATAACAAACCATCAATGGCAAGCCAATGATGGCAAACCAATGACAAACCGTTATTGGCCCAATGGTGCTTTTGCAATGGCAAGCTAATGATGGCAAACCAATGACAAACCATTATTGGCCCAATGGTGTTTTTCAATGGCAAGCTAATGACAGCAAACCAATGACAAACCATTATTGGCCCAATGGTGTTTTTCAATGGCAAGCCAATGATGGCAAACCAATAACAAACCATCATTGGCCCAATTATGTTTTTTTAATGGCAAGCCAATGATGGCAAACCAATGAGAAACCATCATTGGCCCAATGATGTTTTTTCAATGGCAAGCTAATGATGACAAACTGTCTTTGGCCCAATCTTTGTTTCTGCAGCCATCATTGGTCCAGTGAGATTTGCTAGCTGGGATGTTTCTGACCTGTTTAGGATGATCGAGCAATGAGTAATGGCTGGGTCATATTTAGTCGTAATAGGCGAGTTACTCACATGTAGTTAATCATTAGTGTATTTCACAAGGAAAGCCTGACTTTAGTTTGTGTACAGGAGATAGCAAATGTTGAACTTTGGATTTCTTCAGTACTACACAAATGTGAGGAGATTCAGTTATACGAAGTGTCAAGAAACAGTTCGTCTTAAGTGGGAAAAAACTACCATTACTGCTCAGAGTATCCCTTGAGATAACCAGTGAAGTAAACAATGGGATTATGTTACAATAACAATATATGTATATCTTACTGCACAATGTAGATAGTCTGAGATGGACCGTATTGTAATCAGTAAACAGTAATGATGTGTATCAGCCTACCAGGTAATCAATTACTTGTCTTGAGTAATCCTACTCAGTTACATTTGTTAAAAAGGCAAAATAAACATGGTCATATTGATTACGTTGGAAATGTAATTGTATAAATTGTAATCATGATTTTCTTGTGCATGTCTATGTTGCATCTCACCATTCCAAATCTAAACAATTGAGGGTCAATTCCATTAAAACAATCACGAGGCTTGGCATTTCCTTTAATCAACCCAGTGTAGTTGATTTGCTCATTTTATAGGACTAATCATGATCAGACTCGGCATCAAAGATACTTTCCATCCAGTTGCAGGTGTTGTTTAACTTCCTCAAGTTTAGTGAATACCCCAAGCTGTGAATGAGCTGAGCTTCATTGTGCAGGATTACACACTTGATCAACCTAAGAAACCTTCCAGTCAGGTCCACACCATTGTGTGAATGGTGAACCAAGTGAACAGTCCCAATTCCCCAAATCATTGAATAATGTTGATGCACTGTGAGTGAGCTGCAGCTTTACTAGATGTGAGAGTACTGACATGGCTTACTTGTTAATAATAATAATATTATAATCACCCGTGCAGTACAAAGTGCTAGCTAGTTTCATGTGTCATACAACAATCAAGCCAATGATGGCAAACCAATAACAAACCATCAATGGCAAGCCAATGATGGCAAACCAATAACAAACCATCAATGGCAAGCCAATGATGGCAAACCAATGACAAACCGTTATTGGCCCAATGGTGCTTTTGCAATGGCAAGCTAATGATGGCAAACCAATGACAAACCATTATTGGCCCAATGGTGTTTTTCAATGGCAAGCTAATGACAGCAAACCAATGACAAACCATTATTGGCCCAATGGTGTTTTTCAATGGCAAGCCAATGATGGCAAACCAATAACAAACCATCATTGGCCCAATTATGTTTTTTTAATGGCAAGCCAATGATGGCAAACCAATGAGAAACCATCATTGGCCCAATGATGTTTTTTCAATGGCAAGCTAATGATGACAAACTGTCTTTGGCCCAATCTTTGTTTCTGCAGCCATCATTGGTCCAGTGAGATTTGCTAGCTGGGATGTTTCTGACCTGTTTAGGATGATCGAGCAATGAGTAATGGCTGGGTCATATTTAGTCGTAATAGGCGAGTTACTCACATGTAGTTAATCATTAGTGTATTTCACAAGGAAAGCCTGACTTTAGTTTGTGTACAGGAGATAGCAAATGTTGAACTTTGGATTTCTTCAGTACTACACAAATGTGAGGAGATTCAGTTATACGAAGTGTCAAGAAACAGTTCGTCTTAAGTGGGAAAAAACTACCATTACTGCTCAGAGTATCCCTTGAGATAACCAGTGAAGTAAACAATGGGATTATGTTACAATAACAATATATGTATATCTTACTGCACAATGTAGATAGTCTGAGATGGACCGTATTGTAATCAGTAAACAGTAATGATGTGTATCAGCCTACCAGGTAATCAATTACTTGTCTTGAGTAATCCTACTCAGTTACATTTGTTAAAAAGGCAAAATAAACATGGTCATATTGATTACGTTGGAAATGTAATTGTATAAATTGTAATCATGATTTTCTTGTGCATGTCTATGTTGCATCTCACCATTCCAAATCTAAACAATTGAGGGTCAATTCCATTAAAACAATCACGAGGCTTGGCATTTCCTTTAATCAACCCAGTGTAGTTGATTTGCTCATTTTATAGGACTAATCATGATCAGACTCGGCATCAAAGATACTTTCCATCCAGTTGCAGGTGTTGTTTAACTTCCTCAAGTTTAGTGAATACCCCAAGCTGTGAATGAGCTGAGCTTCATTGTGCAGGATTACACACTTGATCAACCTAAGAAACCTTCCAGTCAGGTCCACACCATTGTGTGAATGGTGAACCAAGTGAACAGTCCCAATTCCCCAAATCATTGAATAATGTTGATGCACTGTGAGTGAGCTGCAGCTTTACTAGATGTGAGAGTACTGACATGGCTTACTTGTTAATAATAATAATATTATAATCACCCGTGCAGTACAAAGTGCTAGCTAGTTTCATGTGTCATACAACAATCAAGCCAATGATGGCAAACCAATAACAAACCATCAATGGCAAGCCAATGATGGCAAACCAATAACAAACCATCAATGGCAAGCCAATGATGGCAAACCAATGACAAACCGTTATTGGCCCAATGGTGCTTTTGCAATGGCAAGCTAATGATGGCAAACCAATGACAAACCATTATTGGCCCAATGGTGTTTTTCAATGGCAAGCTAATGACAGCAAACCAATGACAAACCATTATTGGCCCAATGGTGTTTTTCAATGGCAAGCCAATGATGGCAAACCAATAACAAACCATCATTGGCCCAATTATGTTTTTTTAATGGCAAGCCAATGATGGCAAACCAATGAGAAACCATCATTGGCCCAATGATGTTTTTTCAATGGCAAGCTAATGATGACAAACTGTCTTTGGCCCAATCTTTGTTTCTGCAGCCATCATTGGTCCAGTGAGATTTGCTAGCTGGGATGTTTCTGACCTGTTTAGGATGATCGAGCAATGAGTAATGGCTGGGTCATATTTAGTCGTAATAGGCGAGTTACTCACATGTAGTTAATCATTAGTGTATTTCACAAGGAAAGCCTGACTTTAGTTTGTGTACAGGAGATAGCAAATGTTGAACTTTGGATTTCTTCAGTACTACACAAATGTGAGGAGATTCAGTTATACGAAGTGTCAAGAAACAGTTCGTCTTAAGTGGGAAAAAACTACCATTACTGCTCAGAGTATCCCTTGAGATAACCAGTGAAGTAAACAATGGGATTATGTTACAATAACAATATATGTATATCTTACTGCACAATGTAGATAGTCTGAGATGGACCGTATTGTAATCAGTAAACAGTAATGATGTGTATCAGCCTACCAGGTAATCAATTACTTGTCTTGAGTAATCCTACTCAGTTACATTTGTTAAAAAGGCAAAATAAACATGGTCATATTGATTACGTTGGAAATGTAATTGTATAAATTGTAATCATGATTTTCTTGTGCATGTCTATGTTGCATCTCACCATTCCAAATCTAAACAATTGAGGGTCAATTCCATTAAAACAATCACGAGGCTTGGCATTTCCTTTAATCAACCCAGTGTAGTTGATTTGCTCATTTTATAGGACTAATCATGATCAGACTCGGCATCAAAGATACTTTCCATCCAGTTGCAGGTGTTGTTTAACTTCCTCAAGTTTAGTGAATACCCCAAGCTGTGAATGAGCTGAGCTTCATTGTGCAGGATTACACACTTGATCAACCTAAGAAACCTTCCAGTCAGGTCCACACCATTGTGTGAATGGTGAACCAAGTGAACAGTCCCAATTCCCCAAATCATTGAATAATGTTGATGCACTGTGAGTGAGCTGCAGCTTTACTAGATGTGAGAGTACTGACATGGCTTACTTGTTAATAATAATAATATTATAATCACCCGTGCAGTACAAAGTGCTAGCTAGTTTCATGTGTCATACAACAATCAAGCCAATGATGGCAAACCAATAACAAACCATCAATGGCAAGCCAATGATGGCAAACCAATAACAAACCATCAATGGCAAGCCAATGATGGCAAACCAATGACAAACCGTTATTGGCCCAATGGTGCTTTTGCAATGGCAAGCTAATGATGGCAAACCAATGACAAACCATTATTGGCCCAATGGTGTTTTTCAATGGCAAGCTAATGACAGCAAACCAATGACAAACCATTATTGGCCCAATGGTGTTTTTCAATGGCAAGCCAATGATGGCAAACCAATAACAAACCATCATTGGCCCAATTATGTTTTTTTAATGGCAAGCCAATGATGGCAAACCAATGAGAAACCATCATTGGCCCAATGATGTTTTTTCAATGGCAAGCTAATGATGACAAACTGTCTTTGGCCCAATCTTTGTTTCTGCAGCCATCATTGGTCCAGTGAGATTTGCTAGCTGGGATGTTTCTGACCTGTTTAGGATGATCGAGCAATGAGTAATGGCTGGGTCATATTTAGTCGTAATAGGCGAGTTACTCACATGTAGTTAATCATTAGTGTATTTCACAAGGAAAGCCTGACTTTAGTTTGTGTACAGGAGATAGCAAATGTTGAACTTTGGATTTCTTCAGTACTACACAAATGTGAGGAGATTCAGTTATACGAAGTGTCAAGAAACAGTTCGTCTTAAGTGGGAAAAAACTACCATTACTGCTCAGAGTATCCCTTGAGATAACCAGTGAAGTAAACAATGGGATTATGTTACAATAACAATATATGTATATCTTACTGCACAATGTAGATAGTCTGAGATGGACCGTATTGTAATCAGTAAACAGTAATGATGTGTATCAGCCTACCAGGTAATCAATTACTTGTCTTGAGTAATCCTACTCAGTTACATTTGTTAAAAAGGCAAAATAAACATGGTCATATTGATTACGTTGGAAATGTAATTGTATAAATTGTAATCATGATTTTCTTGTGCATGTCTATGTTGCATCTCACCATTCCAAATCTAAACAATTGAGGGTCAATTCCATTAAAACAATCACGAGGCTTGGCATTTCCTTTAATCAACCCAGTGTAGTTGATTTGCTCATTTTATAGGACTAATCATGATCAGACTCGGCATCAAAGATACTTTCCATCCAGTTCCAGGTGTTGTTTAACTTCCTCAAGTTTAGTGAATACCCCAAGCTGTGAATGAGCTGAGCTTCATTGTGCAGGATTACACACTTGATCAACCTAAGAAACCTTCCAGTCAGGTCCACACCATTGTGTGAATGGTGAACCATGTGAACAGTCCCAATTCCCCAAATCATTGAATAATGTTGATGCACTGTGAGTGAGCTGCAGCTTTACTAGATGTGAGAGTACTGACATGGCTTACTTGTTAATAATAATAATATTATAATCACCCGTGCAGTACAAAGTGCTAGCTAGTTTCATGTGCCGTTGTATAAAAACATATTGATTCATTTTTGCACTTATCACAACTTGGACAATATAACATATTCTCAAAGCCACAGTGTTTAATGGAATTTTTAATTTGATGATTCCAGTAAGGAATTTTCCGATTTCACAGCTTTCACAATCAAACCAACCGATTCCAGTTCTGATTCCACCCAAAGGCAAAACAATTCATATTCTGATTATGTTGCTTTGACATAAGTCAATTCCTATTCCGATTCTGGAATTGGAATCTGAATCAACTTTAAAATCTTATTTTGGAATCGGAATCGCCCCAGTTCTGTCTGGTAACAATCACAGACAAATATGCGAACAATGTTCTGGTTGATGCCCAATGGCTAAGCTATTGTCTGAATTTGAGGAGACAATTGTTTGGTCAACTAGCTATTTCCCAACTCAGTCATTGAACCAGGTACTTCATAACTAATTTATAATTTGCATGATAATGTCACCATAAAAAAATATACCATACCAATTATTCGTAACTCAAATACAATTATTAAAGCCTATTAATAATACTGCTTGTAAAACATGGATGACATGACGCTAGGACTCATTCACGCTTAAAACTATTCAGACAATGTATCTGAGAATTGGTTTTGTGTGTTTTATGATTTCGGACAGCTGATGATTATTTTTAAATGGCCAGTACATACAGTCGTAATAATATAACAAACTATATTTTATTGATATAGCACCATATCCCCGGATATAAAAACCTGTTCAAAGGCGCTCAAAATACAATATTGTTAAAACATGATCTCTACAATAGAATTATTATTTAACATATAAAAAGTATAATATAATAAGAAACTAATGCAATTGTAAATAAGCACGTTATATCACATAAAGTATCGGCTAAATATTGACTAGACTTGACTATCTAAAATTGAATTATTTGCTGCTTTAAATTCAATCAAGTAATTAAATTAAATACATACTTAAAATGCAGTACAGTATAAAATAAACAATGTAGTGACATTAGAATGAAAATATTGTTATAAATAATCTTGAAATGCATTCTTGAGAAGATGTGTCTTTAACTGAGACTTAAAAGGTTCGATAGAGTCAGCGTCACGGATATACAACGGCAGACCGTTCCACAGGCGCGGTGCCGTCACAGAGAAACCCCGTCGACAGTATCGTTCCATGTCGTAGCGTGGCACAGTTAGTAGATTGCTGTTAGTGGAATGAAGCCGGCACCCTGGTGTATACGGCGAGATCAAGTCGACAATGTTCGCTGGCGCGAGATAACGCGCGGTATGTCAGCAGAAGAATCTTGTAGTTGATGTGCTATTGGACCGGGATCCAGTGAAGGGCAACGAGAGTAGGCGTGATGTGTTCATGGTCGCGACGGCGTTGTCTCGTTATTAGGCGAGCCGCCGAATTTTGCACCATGTGTAGCTTCTCGATTAAATGCACGTTCACTCCAAAAACCACAGCATTTCCATAATCCAGTCTAGAAGTAACAAGTGCGTACACGATCGGGGTTGTTAAACACTTTCTGATTTCAGCGATCTTGTGGAGCTGGAAATACGCCGACTGACACGTGCGAGTGACAATTGTGTAGACATAAACAAAGTGCTGTCCATGAAGACGCCTATGGTCCGAACAAACGATTTATGTGATATATAACACCGACACTAGTTGAGTGTGTCAATAGAGGGTGGAGGCTCAGAGTAAGAATCACAGAAGACAACTGCCTCTGTATTGGCCTCGTTTAGCATTAAGTGTTTATCAATCATCCACAGTTTGATGTCAACGGTACACCGCTCGATTCTTTCCATAACATCGTCTACCTCATAGAGTTGGTCCCGTGGAAATTCCGATAGAGTTGTGTATCGTTAGCGTACATGTGATAGTTAACGTTGTGTTTGGCGAAAATGGCGCTGACTGACATGCAGTAGATAGTGAACAGCAGGGGCCCAAGAACCGATCCCTGCGGCACACCACAACAAAGCTGTTGTTGACGAGATACTTTCGTTGCCATCGTCCTATTGGACAAGTAAGACGTCAGCCATGGTACTACATTGTAGTACCCGGCCTTGTATGCCGATTGATTGCATCTGCTGCAGTACCATGGTGTGCACCACAGTGTCGAATGCCGCAGTAAGATCGAGTAGAATGAGTATTACGCCTTTTCGACGATCAAATGCCTGAGTGATGTGATGCTGGCAATGTGCACTCTTGAATGGGTCAAGATGTTTGTTTTCGTCGATGTAGCGCCGAAGTTTGGCCGCCACATGCTTCTCCAACAACTTTGAAACCAAGCTGAGATTTGAAATTGGGCGGTAGTTCTAAATGTAATTTGCTTCTATGCCGGTCTTCTTCAGCAGTTATATGCAGGTTAATGATGCTGACTAGAGTTGGTGCGATTGTGTTAATGTTTGTTTTCAGCAGTGTGGTCGGCAAAGGGTCGAGAAAGCAAGTATTGCAAGGGCACTTGCTCACTAGTCTGATGACAGCACTAACGCTGTCAGAGTACATTGTTCGTGATTGTCAATTTGCTGCAACGGTGCAGGCGCGTCATGGCGATTCGCGAGCGGCGCATTTTTGCAATCTTATCAAAGAAATGTACAACAAAACGTTCCGCCAAATCCGCGCTCGAGCCGTAGTTTTCTGGAAGCATCGGCGGTAATTTGTACCCCATTATGTTGTTGTTCGTGACCCGATACATTGCTTCCATGTCACAAGTAGACTCTTGGATTTGCTGACAGTAAAACGTGGATTTTGCCATAATTTATTTTTTATATAGGTCTCAATTAGATGTGAAAATGTCTCTATGCACAACTAGCCGTGTCTCTCGTCACCACCGCTCTGCTCGCCGAAGTTTGCATTTCACTACTGACAGCTCACTGTTGTACCAGGGTGTCTTGGGGTGGATGATGATAACATGGCTGGTGAAAGGTGCATGTTTATTGATCAAATCTGCGATAGAGGTGTTGTATTGAAGAGACAGGCCATCGACACAGTCACTAGGGTCAGTTAGCAGTCGCGATGTTGCCAGGTCTGCGACAAACTCAGCATTGTTTACTGCCGCGTATTTCCTGTAGCTGATCTTTTTTCTCGGCCGACTCGGCTTGACCGTAACAAGGTCACATTGGATCACATGATGGTCAGTTAAAAGAGTTTCTGATGCGGCAGAGAATTTACAATCAGGCGGGTTTCGTGTTATCACGCGGTTGAGGATGTGACCACCCGTTTATTAATTGTACATGCATTTTAACCTTTTAATTTATTTATTGTTGCTAATATGTTGACAAGAGCATGTCACATTCTTTAAACTAGTCAGCCTATTCGTACAAATTGGGATAGACTAATTGCCATTTTTGGTGCATTGACAATTGCCCCAATATTTGTACATAGTACATTGAATGCAGAAAATAAGTGTTTTTTAAACGTCTTACATTTGTACACATCATTTCTGTCAAGATAGTTCCTGACTGACAATAGCGTGTCAGGTCGAACAGAACTGCTGCGACATGTTTGCAGTGAGCTGTAGGGCCCTGCCCAGCACGACATTCACATTGTGCTTCTTGCACCACTGCATCATTGTTCATGGACACATCTACTTTATAAGAGGCAGACTTCCTCATCTCTGCCCACACAACAGCTGACAAAAACCACTTTCCTTGTGGGTTGTCTGTGGTGGTACGCATATACCGTAATAACCTGAAGAAAACAATGTACCATATATATATATATATATATATATATATATAAAACACATTGTGGAGTTGCACAATACTGGGCCAAATTGGTGTCCTGTAACTTATGCTATATTTACTCCATAACCAGCTTCTTCGTGGACTGTTCCTGTTGAGAACATTTGTGCTGTATATTAGGCCCATGAAGAAAGAAGAGACACAAAAACACATCCTGCCTGTTTATTATTGTTTAAAAAAAATTGTGGTTGTGGACAATATAGAAGATAACGTAAGTTAGACTGTCCACCATTTCAGGTCCGGAGTGCACTGATCATCCTTAACATTTTTAATTTCTTTTGGTTGGATTCTGATGAGGTACTAACATACGTCAGTCAAGCAAATTTTGATTTCTGAAAGGTTTCACAAAATGTTCTCATATTTTAGTTAAAAGGTACCATGTAACTTACATCTTGAACTTCACTTGGCATTGCGCCATATAACAGTGAGTAAAGATATCTTATCTTCATCTTTAGTTTTAGGTGTAGATGTATCTTGGCTACCATCTGAGACAGTTTTTCATTTATTTTAAGCATTTAGTTTTTTGCACTTTTGTTATTGTTTTTGGTGTCCAGTCCTCTTTTTTTGGCCCAGTGTTGTGCTTCATCTATATATATTTACTCAGACACATATATAATGTAATATCAATAATAATTCACGAGTAAGTAGTTGTTTCTTTTAAACTGGTTAACGGTCAGGAGTATTCTAAGTTTATGAGGCAGTGTATTTCAGAATACTGGTCCTCAATAATTTATTGTTCAAGGTTTCAAATGTTTGTTCTTACATTTTAACACATATTAATTTGCCAAACCTCTTACAAATAAGTCTTCTGGTATTCATTGAGAGAGCAAACTACTATTTCATTTAGGCAGTATCATATTTGACAGGGACGTACAAACTACTAAGCTCAAATGGTTACTCGCATTTACCTTTAATCCTGCATTCCTTTTAGTGTAATATTAAGATAACTCACCTTTCTTTGTATAGAGACTTCCTCTTTTCCTCCAGCTGCTTTCCGTACTGGGATACGTATTCCTATAGTCTCCCCAGTGTAAATTTGGGTAGTTGGTGCATACCACAAAGTACGTCCCTACACATGTTATTATTCAGCAGTTTCATGCTGAACTCCTCTTCAAGCTTTTGACTAGGCCTAGCATGACAGAGGCTAGCATCCAAAACTGTACCCTGTAAAATGAAAAACAATGACATTAACCCAAGTTATGTTCAATGTGTGACTAAGTCTAAGATCAAGAATTGTGGGCCCCCTAAGCTAAAAACAGCACACATTTTCAAAAAAAATAAAAAATAACATTACATTTTCAGAAACATTACGTCCAACCTTTAGCTAACAACTTGTGATGTAATACGAATGTTTTTATATTGGCAATGGGCGTCTAAAAACACCACCCAGAAATGTGTCTTTAAAAAACAGGAAGGCAAAGTGGGTCCACTTCTGAAACATTGTTGCAAGTCACTCATCAGCACACATTTCGCATGCAAATGCACCGCCTTCATGTCCGGCACAGTCCTCATGTGCTCACGCTTTGCATTCTCTACATTTGATTTAATTTCTCCCGACTTTAGCTATCCGAAAACAGCTCGCAGCAATACAGGCATGGTGTCATATCTACTTTAGAAGTCGATTTGCTGTTCGCGAAGTGTCGCAATGGCTTCGCGGACTTCAATTTCCTTCCACGAGCTATTCCACTCGTGCTGGGCTGTAACTCGTTATTAGGCGACCTGTTACTGGCTTTCTTCTTCAGCTCCTATTCTCGTTTGTAGGTCTGAGTGTGGTGATGCAGGTCTTTCCAGGTCGGTGGCTTTTTCTGGGTGTTTGTCCGCACACTTTGGGAATAGGCGACACGGTCGTGATGGGGACAGCTGTGGTCTTTGTGGAGATCTCATACCGTTGCCATCGACATTTGTTGCCAAGTCCATGTCGGCTACCGTTGGGGCCAGCACGTCAGGGGCAGCATTCGATGCCAAACTGCCACATGTTGGAACTGGTGCCAAGTCGATTCCAGTTCCATTCAGAACAGTGTCTCGCGGAGACTCGGCAACACCGAATGCAAGCGCTGCATGTGGGACAATGTCTCTGTCCGTTTGTTGAACTGCTTGAGGAGCCAGTCCATCGCCTGCTGCATGTGAAACCACATCCTCCCTAAGCTCGTTGTCTGTTGGTGTTACTACGACAAAATTGTGATGAAGGAAGACATGCCTGTCAACGGGCCATATGCCGGTTTTCCGGAGCCCATTAACAGCAGTCAGCTTTGTTGCTGCTCGAAGATATGCACTTCTGAATAGCCCTGCGGTCTGGAAGGTAGTGACCACTCGCCCAGGGTGATTGCGCAGCCAGTTCACGATCGATTGCGTGTAATAGGTCATGAGCGGCTTCAAGAAACTGACGTCAAGTGACTGCATCCGGTGACTGCAGTGCGGAGGTAGGCACAAGACAGTCATATGGTTATTGCGAGTCATTTCAATGAAGGGCAGATCATTTGTGTGCGTCTTTTGAGGCCATATCGCAGGAACGACATAGCTATGCTAGAAAGAGTACAGACTATAGCAACTAAAATTATACCAAAACTGAGGGATCTTAGTTACGAAATACGCCTTAACAATGCGGCATAACAACACTAGAGACAAGGAGATTGAGAGGAGATCAGATAGAAGTGTTTAAAATAATGAATGGTTATGAAAATATTGATAGAAATATTTTTTTCTCAGTTAAGAAAGATAGAAGGACTAGAGGACATGATGTTACATTAGCAAAGGAGCAGTGTAGATTAGATATAAGAAAGTTCTCATTTTCACAAAGGACTGTAAATGAATGGAACACATTATCTGCTGATTGTGTGGGTGCTAGTAGCGTGAATATGTTTAAAAATAAAATCGACACATACCTCGGAAGGGCGTGATACACATAGATAAAAGGGTCGGACTCTCGATAAGCCAAAGGGCTTCCTTGTCCACCTGCCACCTAGAGGTAATTCTCTGGGTGGCAATCTTGTTAAATCTTGTTAAATCTAGATGAAGGTGGCCGATATATAATTAACACTCGTATGATCGACGCTGCGCGAACTTGATGCAATATTACTTCAATACCCTCAAACGACTGGGCGGGTATTAGCGTCGTTGAGCGTACCTCTATGACGCCTTAAACATCACCCCAAATCCGCCGTCTCGTCAGTCGCCCCGCGGAAGATGGCGGAAATTGTATCTGCTGGGAGTAACGACGTCTTTGAAAGCAGCATCGTTTTCTGAGAGCCATGTCTCTGTCATGCAAATTATATCAAAATCGCATTCGCTGAAGTAATCACGAAGGGCTTCGGCTTTGTTGTAAACTGATCGGGTGTTCATCAGTGCCAGGGTGGTGTGGTCCGAATTGTTCACGTTACAGACTTCGGATAACACGGCGGTGTCGCACATTGTATTATGTTTGAGATGTTCAAACCTCACCCGTGACATGGCTGGTGCTACCTGATTGGCACCTTTTTTATTTGACGGGATCGTCTTCTCAACCCGGCCTTTGTCCCGTGTCTGGTCGGTGTTCGGTGGTCGGCGCAGATTGAGTGCAGCTATCGTTGTTGCTCACGGATGGGTAGCCGGCGGCCAGCATTGTCTTAGTCCGAGCAGCAACGATCGCGACAATGCCATGCTCCAGCCGATCGTACACAGGTCCAGGCAGCAAATAAACCGGTTCCCGTTCCGCTTGGGTGCTTCCGTCGGCCACGCCGCAGGTTAAAATAAAAAATACTATTAAAATTTAAGATAAAAACGCACTAAAACCAATCACAAGTGTTTCGCAGAGAATCCTTGGTTGTTAATTAAGCATATTACACAATATGTAGAATCACAACTAATCTATTACATTGAAAATCTATGACATTTCCAGGAGCAGCCACGCACAACAGTGCTACAACCTTCCAGATAACGCCTTCTTTTTATGATAGTTGGGAGGAGACAGTGATAGACAGGACACACATGGAGAATGGGGGTGGACACCTACTGAAGGAGAGATTGACCACGTGAGCATGAAGAAGAGAAGAGAAGAGAAGAGAAGAGGAAGGTAAAGCTCAGATGGAGTGTTAGGAGAGATCTTGAAAGAGAAGAGCGGAGGATGAACAGCCAAGACTGGGAGAATATGGCAGAGGATCATGATAGGTAGAGATGAATCACGGAGAGGGGCAAATCAAGGAGAGCGGGAATCGTGGAGGGGGGAAAATCGTTAATAGGTGCAAATTGTGGAGATTGCAACTCACGGAGAGGAGTGAATCATGCAGAGGGGAAAATTGTGCAGGGGGCGAATTGTTGACGGACAACTCATCGAGAAGGTGTCTAGACTAGGCTAAGTGAAGTGGTCCCCGCTGCACTAGGGCTCAGGGAGAAGAAAAAAATGGAGGTCAACATGACACTGTTGGACAACAACAACACACTATCGTTTGGCTTACTTTGTGATGTATGTAGAACGTACTCGACTCGGACCACAAATTGTAACTGATACAACCCCCTGAAAAATAAATGTGTCACAGTGTAACAGTAGAGCTACTGAGAGACACCAGCTGCTCGGAACAAGGGCAATGTATATGTTTTTGTGTGCACATTTAGGTCAATGACCTGTCAGTGTTTTTAGTCCTTTGGGCCGAAGGTCCAACGGACTATTGCCATTACTATGTCCGTCGTTAGTTGAGGTATCTCAGAAACCGTTCAGCAACTTTTTCTCTAATTGTGCATGGACATATCTTAGGAAACTGCCACTATGCACGATAAATTTGTATTTGATTGAATCGATTTAAGGGCTCCCTAGGGCCTCCAAGGGCCCCAAAACTGGTAGATTTTTACATTTTGCATGTATACAAAAAACTGTTCAGTAATTTGTTCTCTAATTTGTATAGACGTATCGCAGGGTAGTGTTACTGTATACAAGAAATTGGTATTTGAGTGAATAATTCTCAGGGCACCTCAAGGCCTCCCAAAAAGCTAAATGGTCACATTTTGCTTGAGCTTGCTGATTCCGTTTGGCAGAGTGCCAATATCTTATGTAATGTGCTCCCCACCCCCACCCCTCTCTAGAGCCTAGGCTTCCAGGTTGCTGTTGTTCCTCCACTAATATTTAATTGGTCACAGGCAGAGCTGAGACATTAGGCCCCTGTTAAACTGAACAGTTGCGTGTAGCTATTAAGCTGTATCTTCAAAACAACTGATTTTCTATAATTGCAGGTTGTGTTTATTTTGATATTCACTTAATTACTATAAATGTGATTGTGGTGTCTATTGGTTAAAGATGTATTGTCACCTGTAGGTGACAAACATAGAAAATTAATATGCGGGACAACTACAGAGTGAAAGATCACACACTTTATTGATATCAAATCAGGAGTCGCACAATACTGGGCCAAAAAAGGAGGACTGAACACCAAAAAAGTGAAAAAAACAAAAAGTGCTTAAACTAAATGAAAAACTGTCTTAGATGGTAGCCAAGATACATCTACACCTAAAATTAAAGAAGACAATATCTCAGTACTCACTGTTATCTGGCGCAATGCCAAGTGAAATTCATGATGTAAGTTACATGGTGTCTTTTAACTAAAATATGAGATGTGAAACCCTTCAGAAATCAAAATTTGCTTGACTGTATTCTAGTAACCCATCAGAATCCAACCAAGACTTTTAAAATGTTAAGAATGATCAGAGCACTCTGGACCTGGATTGGTGGACACTTGTAACTTACGTTAACCACCACATTGTCGACAACCACAATTTTGTTTCAAACAACAATAAACAAGCGTAATGTGTTTTTTGTGCCTCTTCTTTCTTCAAGGGGCTAAGATACAGCACAAATGTAGTCAACAGAAACTGTCCACAAAGAAGCTGGTTATGGAGCAAAATATAGCGTAAGTTACAGAACACCAATTTGGCCCAGTATTGTGTGACTCCTCAAATGCATTCTACTGTTCTTTTTACACTTGCCATGCCTTGTGTAGACATGGTACTATGTAAATCAATTGTATAAATATACACTAATAATCACTATACGCAAGACAACTGTATTTGATTGAATCATTCTAGTATGATCAGCATACAGTAGAACATACATTTTCAAGAACATGTCTACATCATCATCACTAAGGTTGTTACAAATTTAACCAGCTGCCATGTCAAGTCCTTTATAATTATGACTAACAGAGTGTTCAAAATCCTTCAGATAAATGGCAAATAATAAAGGAGACAAGTTTTCTCCTTGTCGTACCTCACCTGTCGTACATCACATGAAAAGAAGGTTGACACAGCCTGACCCTGCTTTACACATGATTTCGCATTTATTCACGTAGTAGGCCTTGAGCCAGGACCCAACATTTGGGCAACCGGTACATTTTTAGGGACGTATGCTCATAGTAATTTTTGGCTAGGCCTACATCTCTAGAGATGGAAAATAGGTGATAGCATTGCAACACCCCCAGCTCTCTGTCAGAAATCACTCTTTTTCATACTATCCCCATATTCGCGACAACAAGTTTTCTATGAAATTGGTAAAGGGGGGCCCATACACAAACTACTATGGGATATTTACTATACATCCCAGGAAACAAACAATTGGTTACCATGTGAGGTAAATGTCATGCTTTCCATACATGTCAAAATTATTTTCATATCTTGAGAATTCTGGATGAAATACGGTATTTTATCTACCACATCTCAAAATACAATCCATGACATTCAGGTTTTCAACAAAAAATAACTTAAAATTCTTGCTAATAACCACATGTATCCTCATTCGAAGTTCTTATTGCTCCAGAATGTTGGCGTACATCCTTAGATATGGAAAATATGTGATAGCATTACAGTACATACATTCTTTTGTGTGAAATCACTCTTTGTATCCTTTGCTCATTTCTCCGAAAACTATTTTTCTATGGAAATTGCTGAAGGGGTGGTCACACATAAACCATCATACAATAGCTATTATACATTGTTTTAATACATTAAGAAATGTGGAATTTATAGCATTTTATCTACCGCGTCTCAACATGTAATTCACGCCATTCAGGCATTCTACAAAAGAAATCACTTAAATGTCTGGTTAGTAACCTCATGTATCCACATTCAAGGTTCTTGTTGCAACATAATGAATGGTCACTGGACTTCTGTTTTTATTATGTAGGCGCAGTATGTACATTTCATTGCAGTTAGAAGTATTATTATGACATTGAAATTTGCAGTTGTTGTCATTGAGATAAAATTACATTTTCTTATGTTAAAGTTCAGACTAACACTAACCTACATGCAATGGACTTGTCGTAGACATTCAAATTATAGAGGTACACAGTATTGACTTGTAGCTGTGGTAATGCACACTATGCACTGTGAACATTTCACATGCTCAATTCATTATGTCCTTAGTTGAGGTTGGAGACAGTGTTTAGTAATCGCAGCCATCATCCAGTTCATCCTCAGCTACACTTTCATCATTGTCAGCACTAGACACCTGATTGTCACAGTCTGCACATGTCAGTACATCTGAGTCCATTTAACAAACATACACACTTTGGCAGTTCACACTTCCTGGGACAACTGCATGGTAGTAGATCCAACACGGCCTCAAGTGCTGGCTGACCTTCCATCCAGTGTACAACCAGTTGCTCAGTCCCATCTTCTCTTTTCAACTTCCAGTCTCTGCCAACTGGGGTTGGAGTCCTTGGGTCCTGCTCCAAACATCTTCTCCATATTGCAGCCTGGCAGTTTGCGCGTTGTGCATGTTTCAACAAACAGTCTCTGCATGGTGGCAGTTGGTGACTCTATCTCACATTTCTTTGCACAAAACAAGTGATATCTCAGACCACTGACGTTCACAGCAGAATATTTTGGAGCATAAGGAAGGCATGTAAATGCCTCTAGTTTGTCCATGAGATCTGGAGAGAGATCCCATTCCTGGCCCAGCATCCTGAATGAGTCATGTGATTCTTTGTTGCCAGTCAAGAGTTTCAAAGCATTTGCCTGACCTTTTCCAGCAAATGCACTGACAGTGTCATATGCAGTGTATGCGTGCAATCCAATGAGAGCTTTACAAACATATCTACCAACAGTGGCTGCTATATTTCCAATATGAAGGATTCTTGTTCGGGTTCTAGTACCACATTTCTGGAACAATGTGGCTCTAATGTTCCTGTTGAGTACCAGGCATATGGTGAATACATCATTGTGATGGCACAAGGACGCAATCTCAAGATGACAAATATCCTTTCCCATCCCCTGGGACCTTTGCCATGGGCTTTGTCAACACCAGATGGGTTGTTAAGAAAGGTAGCTACTTTTCTGCAGGAAAATGTGACAGTTACAGAGGAGCTACCAGATCATTTTGCAACTGTTGTTGTTGGCATGAATATTGTCCAGAGGTGATCAAACTACTTTTGTTGAGGTGGCCAAATCAGTCCTGCTTATGACACTCAGGGATGGATAGAGGGGTGTTACAGCTGAATTGTACATAATGAGTTAATTATCCAAGATACCTTAACAAGTTTTATACCATTGTTTTAGGAGAGAATGATGTATAAAACAAATTAAACTTGCTCATTGAGATGTTGCCTCCTTTGAGGAGAAAATGTCTGGTGAAAAGTAAAGTTACAAAACTCAACACAAATTTGACTTTGTTTGGAAATGTTTTGCCATATGCCACATACAGTAAATGTTATCAAACAACTAATTTGTCAATATAACTTCATAGCTTATTTTATCTGCTTTCTAGTGGTATGTCACGTATACCACAATAATTATAAACTTACAATATAGTCCAAAGGACTTCAGGATCTCTTAGCCCATTTTGTTAGTTGTTCCCTAACTGCATAAAACTGACCCTGACCCTTAGTGTTGCAGTAATACACAGGTTACTAGTGTGTTGTGAAGTTGGCTATGTTATTAGGAACAGTGATATTCTGATAATGGATGCCAATATGTAAATATCATAAAAAATCGTCAAAATGTTCAGTGTCAGAAATCTTAATTAACAGCACTTGAATAACATTTCTTTTTATTGTTGTAGTTACAGTATTTATAATAAAAATATATTTGTATGACAGACCCATCATATGACTCATAATTCATCTTCAATGGTGAAGACTTATTGATCTGTTTAGGCAAACACTAGAGAGATTATTTGAATGGTGCTAAAAAGATAATCATCATGCTAGCCAGAGGACATCATTAGACATTGGATGTCTTCTATCTGTGCTGAATCGGTGCTGATAATTCAAATGTGCATGCTTTGGTAGTGACATAACTGGGCATTGCCAATTGCGAACACAGATGGATTAATAAACAAAAGCCGCTTGCCAGTGACAATAACGTGGTGCCATCTTATAATATGGCTAAAATGTCAATGAATTGTTTTTTTTCTTCAGAAAGTATTCACCAAGTGGTGCCAGTGGTTCTAGATCCATATTTAGCATTTTTTCACTGCTAAAAATGTTTTTGTGCATTGTTTCACTTCCGTAGAAAGGAGTGCACGTCAATTATTATTATTACAGATTGTGTTAGTGATGGGAAGTACATGGTACATATGATTGGTCCCTTTGTTTCAGGGGCATGATTGTGACTGCCCCCAAGCAGATGCAGGTGGGGGCTACAGAAAAGGTACATGTTACCTTTCACGACATCGACTTTGACGTCGAAATGAAACTGACCTTGACAGCTAGACGTGGATCCAACGAATATGGAATGTGGCAGTTCATATTCCCAGCAGGTATGGATTTGTTTTATAATGGATTTCACACTTATGCATCGTTTAATTAATATACATTAAGCATTAGGGATCAACTCAGAAGGTTGATGTCCAATATCAGACGAAATGACTTGCATCTAACCACAGTCCTCCCAACCACAAGACGAAAGTTTGTAAACATTGATATGATGTTACAAATATATTAACAGTATTGGCCCTAAACTTAAAATATCGGTATCTGATGCCAGATGAAAACTATCTCTGACCCTCCCTTCCCCAAATGAACGTAATTGTGTCTGTCATCAGACATCGACGTTCTGAGATGACCCCTTACTACATCAGATTTACCGTATTGTTTTCAGTAAATGTGGAGTGTACGAGTGCAAGGGTTTGGGTGAGCGTCTATTTATTTTTCATGAGACACAAGTAACGCAAACTGTCAGGGGTGGATGAATGCACAGACTGTATGTGCAACTATAACATCGGCAACAACGGCCGGTGTACAATGATCTCATGTGGAGCCGCCTAGGCCGCATAACACTCACCGGAGTGATACGTCTGCTTAGAATAGCTGCCGTGTTGCCATCTAGCGGTAACCGTCTGATGATGATTGCTGATAGCAGTCAAACGATTACCGAAAAAATGGTAAACTGACTATTAAATGAGTATAAATAAAGTCTTGTTAAATGGTGTTAAATGTTACATGTGGAGCGCAGTGGTGCAGTGGCTAGAGCTTCAGACTTTCGACCGAGAGAACCCGGGTTTGAATCCTGTGACCCTGTGTCGAACCTTGGGCAAATTCATTCACTCTATGTTGTTCCAGTTCACTCAGCTGTACGAATGAGTACCTGGCTGTAGACAGTAGTAGATATGTGTGTACGAATAGTCTGCGCATTAATTACAGCGTGGCTTACTGCTTGCCAGAGAAGTCGATATAATGTTCCATTGAACAGGTCTGCCAGGGAGTAAAATGTATAACAATATATAAGAACTTACTTTTACTTTACATTCAAATGTGTTCCAGGGCAGTCCCAGGTTGTGAACATCACCGTGCCAGACAACATACCAAAGGAGACAGTGAAGTTGTGTGTGGAAGCAGCATCGGTTGATGTCGTCCACAACTACACCTTCACAGCGAAGACACCAATCCTCATTGCTGCCAGCAGTCTACTCACCTTCATTCAGACTGATAAACCGATGTACAAACCAGGGCAGACAGGTGTGTGTTGTGTGGGTGGTGTGTGTGTGTGCATGCGTGTGTGCGTGTGTGTGTGACAGTGTGTGTATGACAGTTTGCAGAGAAATTACACGTTTTTAATTGTTTTGTGCAAGAATGATTGGAACAGTTCTTGCAGAAACTGAATTTTAAATGACGCCAAAATTAAGTCTTAACTTTAGTATGATTGAGCTAGTGTGTGTGCGTGCATGAAAGTATGTGTGTGTGTGTGTGTGTGTGTGTGTGTGCGCGTGCATGCGTGTGTGTGTGAATGATTTTCTCTTACATGGTATGCATCTTGGGTGATTTACAGCTTTAGGAATTAATCCGTTATTTAAAAACTTACATTTATAGTATTGCATATTCACAATAACTCCCTGGCGTATCGATCCATCTGTTGGAAATTTTAATACATTCTCAATTTTGAGAATGACTATCCCTTTTGTATTGAAGCACCAGTGAGTGTGATTTCCGAAGGATTAGGTGCAAAACAAATTACGTTATTAGTATTTTATTTTAAATTCTCTATCGGTGTCGGATTCTTATGAGTATTAGGGTTTATACCATATGTTAGAGTCGCAGTAAGACAGATATTAGTAAATTTTTCACAAGGTTATGCATATTGTCTACGATTGTTCTGAGTTAACCGATCGGGTGTGAACATTTTACATAAGTGGCATTGCGAAAACCTGCACAAATGTATGTCATTACAATTGTATGGAATGAATACTCTAGGAAACAACCTTCTGCGCCAGCGTGTTTGTAGCGCCATCTGGGAATATACATTTTGTTGGTTATTTCAGTGATATCGAGTTTTGATATAGAGTCGACAATGGTAGTGTTTTTAAGTCGATGTTGCATCCATGTGTATTATGCTTATGTTGCAATATATATATATATATATTTATATATATATACTTTTTTGTAAGAAATGTAGATTTTGATTTGTTAAATTGCTAAGCACTGTTAACTTGTTTTAGTTCTTTTCCGAATCCTGACGGTGAAGTTAGGGCTGACTCCGTTTTGGGGAGAAGTAAGTAGTTTATTGTGACATAGTTTAATATTTGGTAATAATTCTCACCACTGTACTAAAATATCAACTGCGTTACGCTTAGTGAAAATGCTATGTAATTAAATATCGCATCAGGTACAAAGTAGTTATTGCTATTGTGTTTTCTTGTTTTATAATTATTCATGCACGATGGACAACAAAATATATGTTTTTGTGAGATGGAATATGTCTATAAGCACATGTCTGTCAATAACTTTTTATCGTTGTCTGAATGTTTGATTTAATCCAAAAACACTTTATTTATACACCTTTATCCAGACTAAATAGAAACCTTTATTGACATTTCTTTTTTCAGGATGCCCTAATGCTAAACACATGGAACAGACATCAGACAAATAAGAAATACCCAACTATTTAAATGCATTTGTTATATTAGCATCAGACAATTTTATTTAACAAAATTGCAGATCTCGTAACTTCAGATCCAAACTACACTTATCTCTAACTTAACTAGTTTGGGTCTTGACAAATTTGGCGTTTAACAAAATTGGTTATTTTGTGGTGTACAGATCTCGGGAGTATGGATTGAAAACCCGAGTGGATCTCGCCTCGCCCAGTGGAATGACGTGAAAACAAACAACGGTAATATATATACTTGATTTCGATTATATTAAAATAAAAAAAACTAATTTCAATATTTATCAACATTTCATCTCGGGAACCGTACAATTTCTAAATATAATTTTTTTAAAGTTTCTTGTGGGTAATGTCAACAAATAAGCTAATATTCAGGAACATTGTTACGTTGAAGGAGCAAATTAATTGTTGTTATCATAAAACAGTGGTGTTTAGTATAAATTATATTCTAACATGTCGACTGTACAAATGTGTTTGAATGAATCGCATTTAGTATAATTTGATCGTTATCCATTTATGCATATTTATCAAAAAAAATTCTATAATATATTTTTATTTCATATAATACGTATTGAGCTTTAAAGGAAACTACACTAAACAATTGTTCCAATACTATTTATTTCAGGTCTGGCCAGCTTTGAGTTTGCGATCAGTGATGACCCAATTCAGGGGAATTGGAACATCACGGGTGATGTTGCAGGCAAACGAACCGTGCGAACATTTGAAGTTAAAGAATATGGTAGGCAGGCCCCAGCCACAAGTAACTTGCCAGTCTTGAATTAGACAAAAGTGTGCACTTGTGCACGTGAACAGCTTGTGTGGAGGTCATTTACGTCGGTCACAGCCATTATTGGCTAGTTTAGTTTTTTTTTTCAAGGAGCTTTTTTAGTTGCCGCGTCAACTATATGGAATTCGCTTCACGTTAATGTTAAATCAGCAGAAAATAATGTCACATTTCGTCGTCACCTCGAAACCTATCTTTTCAATATCGCCTATACTCCCTAGCTCCCTAGCACATCCATCCATTTGTTGACGACTTTCGCCTATCACACGTGTACGAGAATGCTTAATCCTTTGGTTTTGGTGCGACACTGAGCTCGGATTGTCTGAGGATATTGGCGCGTTAGAAGTTATGTATTATTATTAAAAACGTATGTCATTACAGCCATTTATTGAATTAATACTGATCCATTCAATTTGTTTCCCTACCATTGCTAATGATAGTAATTAAAGTGGACCTTCCTTGGAACTATTAGATAATCTAGTAGCAAACTGGCTCCCTTTAAATTCCACCAATATTATCAGTTGTAAATACCTGTCTTGGCCATTCATTGTCCCGTTTTGAAGACAGGCAGGCGGGTCTCAGGCTAAACCCATGCTGGTAGGTGTTGCCGTCTGTTGACCACAGTTGTGTTTTTGTTATCTATCTGTACTGGAATTAAAACCATGTCAACCATTCCGACTTTAACTGTGGTAGGTGCTGCCACCTTTTGGTCAAAGTGGCATTTTGATGTTTCTAATATTTTCATTTTGTAGACATTATAGTTTGCAGTTAAAATATAACATGAATAAGGAACACAAGCAATGTGTTGCTTTGTTCCAATTGTTACGTAATTTATATATGTTTCATATTACTGCTACATCTGTGCTATACTGAACATTATGTATCAATAAAGATTATTATTATTATTACATGAGAGTTAGTCGTTTTGTGAAATTGTTGCTGTCTGTGTGTTTGACATAATATATGCGTTTTCATGAAACTAGTACAGTTATAGAGAAATTACATATTGTTTGCTTTTTATGTTCTTTCGATGAAAAAGACAGGACAATCGATTTGTGAAAATAAAAATTGAAAGCATAATTTGTTTGGCAAATGATTACGTAGAAATTAAAATCCTTGAATCTTAAAAAACACGAGAACTAAACTCTTATAAAAGTATTTCACATTTTTTTCAGTTTACTTGTTTTGTGAAATTGTTGGTTAGGTACATGTTTGCTGTGATTCAGTGTTACCAAAGTTTGAGGTGACTGTCAAGCTTCCGTCCTATGTTCCCGTTGATGCAAACACAGTGGAAGGGGAAATATGCGCAATGTAAGTATGATCTATGTTAAAAAATAACTGAATGGAGATGTGCTCTACGGGTGGAATTCCAAGTTTCTTGGCTTGTTTCATTATAAAAAGTAAGCTCTTATTCACCACGGTATCCACGTTGTTAATGCGCTTTACTTCATTCCCTGTCAGATCTGTTCAGTCCAACACCATCTTGACTTCACCGGGAAGCATTCAGCCATGTTTTAATTACTACGCAACAATTATTTGTACACAAATATCCACCACTGTCAATTGCCAGGTACTCATTCACACAACTGAATGAACTGGACCAATGTGAAGTGTCACTTACCCAAAGCTCTATAACAACCATAGGATTCAAATCTGAAATCTGTCGATGCTCTCACCACTCTACTTTTTATACAAATTTGTACACTCAAACACATGTCTGAATTCCAGGATGTCTGGTCGTCTCACCTGCTCTTCACTAATAGACTGACTTCGCTTGTGTGCAGAAATAAAACAGCGACATGTCCCCTATGTAATATATAATGAAAATAAATTTAGTTTGATAAGTTGCAATTAAACCACATACTGATTTAAGGTATGATATTCTGTTTCAGGTACACGTATGGCAAGCCAGTGAAAGGCGATGTCGAAATGAAAGTCTGTATTGTTGGTGGCTATCGTTTAGGCATGCACCGGCCTTGCCTCAACATAGCTGATGAAGTTTGTTTTTCTTGTATTTTCTGATAAAGTACATAATTATCTTCTTATGTTCATCAAACAAACAATCGAATGACAAATGTATGCACAAATACTTTTAATCCTAAGCAGATTTCCAGCAAAACCAGCAGTGCAAATTGATTTGTGTTATATATACACCTTATATTTAAACATAATGGTCTGACCCCTACCATAATTGATTGCTAGTATAATGTAAAGTGATCATATGCAAATACCTACTAAAACATAAATCCTCAGTAGAATAATTTTAACTATTTACTGTGCAACTGTACCAAAAACGCCCACACCCTCGTACACGAAGGCCATCCAGAACCGCACGCAGAACTTGCTTCTCCTAGGCTTTTTTTACTCTAACTAGCCAGGTCAAGGATACATGAGCTTTTGTCATCTTGCGAAAGCAGTTTGCACTTGTGAATTAAGAGAGTTTATTTGGAAGGAAGTTGAGTTGCGTTCGTTAAAATTAATTCCGCCATCACGCGGCATTTGACGAATTTGAATGAGATCGTTTTCCGTTAAATGTTAATAAAAAATTGATGCATACAGCATACGTAGTGAGGACAACGATCAAGGAGTTCAATTGTCATCCACCGACTATGATGTCAGTGAAACTTTAGACACATAGATATCCAGCAGACGACCTGTCGTTGGCGTCTTCATTTCGCAGTATATATGCAGCCATCTTGATCATGGCAAAGTCCACACCTTGTTTAATGTGTTTATTTTGCTGTATTTTGCTACCTTGATCACACTAATAATGTTATGGGAACACATATTTGTGAAAGAAGTTGTTGTCTTTCGACATTTCACGTGTTAATTATATATTGGAACGGAACATTCCATTCAGTAATATGATCGGTAGACGGTAGCCATTTTGGAAATTAAAATTTTTATGTTTTCATGCAAGTTGATGTCGTTTACAAAGTAATGTATAATTTGAAAACTAACCATCAGAATTGGATAAATGTTTTAATCGGACAAAACTAACGTGGATGGCTACATTTGTTTCAATGGAACGCTTATGGTAGGTTCTGTTAATGTTTGGTAATGAAAGATGAAATATATATTTTATTTTGTCATCGTAATTATTGAACTTCGCTACAAGATATGAGACTTAATTGAATGCAACACAGCAATTTCAACAACATATTTTATTCAAACATTCATTTCTATAGTCAATGTAATTAATTTCATGTATTGTCATGCACTGGTTGTTGAGATGTCAAAATTTTAATGCAAGCAACACACAATACAATTCACAATTGGCCGCCATCTTCAAATTGTCTGCTCACACCAGGGTTTAAAATAAGATTCTGTCTACCCAGTAAAGACAGCAACAACTTGGCTCTGTCTTTGCATCGTTTACCAGGTTGCTGTATATTTGATGGTGGGTAAATATAATATGTTGCATTTCTTAACTGTAGTGTTATATTCTGCTGCAGATTAACGGCTGTGTTAAATTCAATGTCAATACCTCTCTGCTGATGTTGTCTTCGCTGCGAAGCTATAAAATCGTCAATATAAAATTGAGAGTGGATGCATCCATCAAAGAGGAAGCCACAGGTAGAGTACTAAACGTTGATTTAACCTACGTCTTCCATTCATGTCACCCATCGCTAATATGGTTCACTGGTGTTCAGATGTGTACATAATGTGTGAATAGATTAAAATTCCTCCCTCAGTTTGATTGCTTTGCTCCTCACGTTTCAGATTAATTACATGAAGAACAAACCTACCAAGTATTCACTATGATATGCTTCTTTGTTTGTGCATATTCTATTTCATTTTGGTGAAATTAACAGGGTGATATTAAATTAATTTCGACCCCGTCGGTCCAAAATGAATTAAATAGAACTTGAGTTGGGAATCGACGATTCAGCCAAACACAGGCTGCGCTCAAACGCCCAGCTGGTTTGTTTACATGACAAGTTTGCCATTCTTTTTGGCAGTGCTTATGCCGCCAAATCAGCTAAAAGCATGACTAAAAGTCTAATCCAGTCAGACACAGTTGTCAATCATGTTGACGTATTTGTGAAAAGTTATGGTGCAGTGCCAATGGACAAAAATTATGCACATGTTTCATTGTCATTGTATGACCGACCAACAAGTTCTAAAATGCATAACAAGTCTTCTTCTTCTTCCCGTTGCTCCCTTGTGGGGAGGGATCCACGTCACTTGGTAGCTTCTCCTACTTTTTTGTCAGTTCGTTCCACCTCTCTCTCTCGTCCGTAATTGCCATCCATTCATGGCTGTTAACGCCAGCCCTCCCCAGGTCTCGTTTTATGCTGTCATTCCATCTCAGCCCTGGTCTTCCTCTCCTTCATCTGCCACGCTATTCTACTTTCCACGCTCTTTTCGCCAGTCTGTCTTCACCCATTCTATGTACATGTTCCGCCCACCTCATCCTGTTACCGGCTACTTTCCTCTTTAGGTGTTTTTTCATTCCAATATCCTTTCTCAATTCCTTCATCTTCATTCTATTCTCTCGTGTTACTCTACATATTCTTCTCACCCTGTTGTTTTCTGCCACCTGTAGTTTCTCCTCCTGTCTCTATATCAGTGGCAGTGTTCCCAACCCATATATACAGGCTGGTAAAACGCAGGCTTCTAACACTTTTCCTTTCAGTTATTTCTTCAGTTTTCTGTCCAACATAATGCCTTCTACCCTCTTCCATGTTGCTGCTCCTGCTTCCACCCTCCTTGGATTTCTTTATTACTCCTTCCATCCTCACATACTGTACCGCCCAGGTATACCAAGCTGTTCACTTGTTTAATGGTCTTTCCGTCAATAAGTACATGCATAACAAGTAATGTATACATGTTATCTGGCAGGTGTTACACTAAATGGAACTGGCATTGCTGAAATAACCCAGCTACTTGTGAAGCTGGAGTTGAAGCCTTACTCTCCCAGCTACTTCAAACCTGGACTGCCCTACTATGGAAAGGTTTGTGCTTTATTATTCTGCATCAGTGTGTGTCAATATGTTTAGGTGTAGGTACTTTCTTGTAGAGCATTTATATGTTGTCTTCTACGAGAGATACGTTAGTGTGTTATTAAGACGTTCATCTAGCGTGCAAGAGTTGAAAACCCGGTAGTCATTGTACATTTGGTGTGGAAGCCTGACTCTCAACTTTGGGGGACTAAGATCCCCTGTGATTCATTAATGTTTGTCCCGTCTCAAGTTGGGATGTAAAAGAACCACCAAGGTCGACAGGCACCATGGCAATAACCAATCTCAGTGCCAGCATAGAAAGTTTGGTGATAATGTTCTGAATTGACATATAATAGGCCTGATGGTGTATTTGCTTTGTGTAATAAAGCAGGCCCTTACTGTTGTCATGAGGTGTATATTTGTTTCTCTAATGTATTTGTTTTGTGTAAAACAGTAACACTAAGGGTCAGTCGTATAAGTTTATCCCAGACGCATTATGTATGGGGGGGTTGGGTTGTCGCCACAGATCGCAGGGAAAATATATCGCTACAGTGACGCCACCTAGTGAATGAAACATGTTAATGTAAATTGATGCTGGTAGCAATTTGTTATCGTAAACATCAAGTCTACACCATGTATTGAGCAAATAAAATATGTAATGTGTTAGTGGGGTTTGCAAACTTGTGATCTCTAAAATGTAAACCTGCATGTTTGTTTCTATGGTATGCTTATTTTGCGTGATACTACACTGTGACGGTGCATGTTTGTTTCTATAGTATACTTGTTTTGTGTGATACTACACTATGACAGTGCGTGTTTGTTTCTATGTTGTACTTGTTTTGTGTGATACTACACTGTGACGGTGCGTGTTTGTTTCTATGGTGTACTTGTTTTATGTGATACTACAATGTGACAGCAAATGTTTGTTTCTATGGTATACTTGTTTTATGTGATACTACAATGTGACAGCAAATGTTTGTTTCTATGGTATACTTGTTTTGTGCAATGTAACACTGTGATGGCGCATGTTTGTTTCTATGTCGTAGTTGTTTTGTGTATTATGACACTGACGGCGCGTGTTTCTTACTATGTAGCACTTGATTTGTGCGATACTACACTGACGGTGCATGTTTATTTCTATGGTGTCTTTGTTTTGTGCGATACGATACTGTGATGGCGCTTGTTTGTTTCTGGAGGGTGTTGCTACAAAACCTGATGGAATGCCGGCGCCAGGGAAACTGGTGACAATCAAAGTTAATGAAAGAGCAAATGGCGCCACGTTATATGTGAAGTACAACTACACAACAGACGCGATGGGACAGTTCTACTTCAAGATTCCTCCGCTCCAGCCCGCCACCCTAGACATTGTTATTACCGTGTGTATCACTAATATGTTCATCGCTATTTGTACACTAGGTCAAATTGCACAGGTCACTGAAGCGCAACGATGGAATCCCATGTTAAAAGATATTTCCATTTTGCACCGGACAATCCCAAAAAAGCCCAAAATCGATTGTCGGCTGGGCGGAGCACTTTGGAGCGTCGCGGAGCAACCTATGTTAAAGGGAATAAAAACATCTATTGCTTGAATTCATATTAAATTAGATCCTGCTATATATTTCCATGTCCACCAAGCCAAAAAAATCCCCCAAAATCGAAGAATTAGAAATTCCACATTTTATGCTGTACATCCGGACATTTTCGAATATGCATATTTTTGGCGCGCTTTTCGGGATGCCGAGATGTGACGTCAGAGTTGACTCTGCCGATACAGCGACCGCTTGTTTACATTCATTCTCAGCAATATGACAGCAGAGGTGGCTGTGTAATGCGAATATCATCATGGTTCATTGTGCGGCATTCGGTTGTAATGCAAACTCTTCTAAACATAGAGCAACACACAATTTTTTTCGGTTCCCTACGGATCCAGTTTTATTGAAGAAATGGATCGCCAAAATCAAGCGAGCTAATTTCAAGCCGACGAAACACAGCCGGCTTTGCTCCGCTCATTTTGAGAAAAGCTGTTTCGATCGCGATCCGGAGATGTTGGCAACCCTTGGATATCTTGGTGCTCGAATATCGTTGAAAAGCGATGCAGTCCCAACAATATTCCCGGCAGTAGAAGCTGCATTGATGCCGTCAATCCGCAGAAGACAGGCGTCGGCACGGGCAGGATCGACGGCCGCTTTGCCCGAGTCGAAGGCAAGCGGGTCTCGCAAGCGTTGTTCCAGTGCCGCAGGCTCCGCTGCCGCTGTGACTACAGCCGGCTCAGCAACTACACCCTTGGCTTCTTTGGGGTACCAGGTTCCTTCGACGAGTGGTGAATTTACGAGGTCTGCTTACCGAAAGCGGCAACGAATCAAGGTAATTCTTACATGTTATATCTACTATTATTATTCTGTAGGTCTAGTATAATGCCTGGACTGGACGGTCTCGTGTGTGTCAAGTGTCAAAATAAGTTATTCAACTTATTGTCATTGTATCCCATTGGTTCCAATCATATCACGGAACTCTTCCTAAGTATCTGATATTCTAAATATTGTAGTTATGCACGATACTATTATAATAAATCTACATATACTCAGTTTTGTGGAAAATTTGATAGTGTAATCAAATCGATTCAGGTGACTGTTTTTATCATTATCATGGTTACAGGAATGTAAGGCATTTAATTAATCTATTTAGTTTTACATGCAAATAAGAAATAATTATTTTAATTATACTCGTTGCCGAGTCAGGTTAGTCTGTTATAATGTTTTTTAAACCGTAAGAAGCAATACTTGGATATAGAACATTGCAATGTGAATTTGCAGATGGAAGAATAATTATATTTTCAAATGTATTTAACGTTGAATTTGCATAAATTAATTATTATTTTTCATACATAACATTTGTTGTTTTTTAAATGACAATACTTGGACTTTATGAAAGTGCCATGCATTTTGATCAACATCAAATATATGTACACATAAAGTACCATGCATAAGTTATATATTTAAAACAAAAATTTAAAAATTAGGAAGTGGTCTGTCTCACTCTCATAGTTGGAACCAGTTGCTGGCAATCTCCTCCTCTGACACATGACTCACTAAAGTCTTATGTCATCAATGACTTGCTGAAGAATTATCCCCCATCAGTATTCTCTGTAGAAACAGTTTATTACAGTGTTTGGCACCTGTCTGCTAATCCAGCTAATTGGACTCCTTTGTTGTGACTCCTCCACTTGACTGAGGAACTAAGTGTAGTGTTTGCCCTAGTCAACTGATCAAAGATCAACTCTAATTAATTACCAGTTGACATTGCACTTTGTAGGTCTTTCCTGCTATGAATAACAAATACACCAGCCACCTCCAGCTGGCCCACTGCATTCTCCCTCCAGTTAAAATAGTTATCTGAACCTGATCTACTGGTAATTAAAGCATGCTAGGTGGAAATGGCAGGAACTGGGTAACATGGATGTGACATGTCGGATACTTATTATTACTATAATTAACCCATGCAATTAACCCATGCCTAATATCACCCTGATCACCATTGCAATTGGTAAACCTTGCAGGTAGATGTGATTAATTATTATTAATATTGAATGGTTACCACATTGAACACCCTGTAGATTACAGTATGTATTCATCGAGTTAATAATCTATTATGTTTAAGTTTTCAAAAGTAATGTTTTCAATAAATATAATTCTTACAGTAGATGCAGCTTTCATAACACACACTATTGTAACACACAAGTACTGTTACATTTGTTACTATAGAATTCTTACAGTAGATGCAGCTTTCATAACACACACTATTGTAACACACAAGTACTGTTACATAACACACACTATTGTAACACACAAGTACTGTTACATTTGTTACTATATAATTCTTACAGTAGAGAGCAGCTTTCATAACACACACTATTGTAACACACAAGTACTGTTACATTTGTTACTATAGAATTTTTATTATTTCAATAGTAATTTATTGATTTGTATTTTCATAACTCCAGTGCACAGGTGAATTACATTACAGTGTCATATATTGCTATTGCCTAGTTTCCATTTTATTACAATTGAATATCGAAGACAATGTACATCATGCAATATATACTATTACATTTGAAGGTATTATCATTACATTTTGAATTGGAACTACAGTATGTACCGAGATAAATAATTAGAACAAAAATATAACTATTGTATCTTGTATTATCTACTAACAACGTTTACGGATAGAACATATTTTTCATTTTATGTCTGTATAACATGAATGAATGGAAGACAAAAGAAATGTCACTGCAATTTAATAGATTGCAATCAGTGTAATTACACCTTACTGCTTGGTGCATTGCTAATTACTGGCACAAGTCATGATGTTTTTTTAAACAGAAGCTCAGAAATGTACCAAGGACCATTATTCGGCTCCCACATTATTCATGTGATGGATGTTGGCAATCATAAAACCTGGATAAACTAGTTCAATAGGATACAGAAAGCATAATTAAATTTCTATTTTGATGGGACATATATTAATAAACATGTATATATATTATATGCCAGTTACTATTACATTGTTTCTGTTATTATATTGTGCTTTGTTCAACTTATTGTTACTAATAGGTATTATTATTATTACACCACTCCTGGCGCAGGCTTCCTATTGCGACTATAAAATTGAGTATTGCAGGATTGTTCATGTCTGCAGTCACATATTGTTATGATAGTCACATATTGTTATGATAGTAACTATATCAATGGATAAGGATTCTACTAATGATGTTACAAAATGTCATTAATGAATTTATTTGATTTTTAACTTAATGTTATTAAAAAAATCAAGTAAATTTATCAAATAATAAATATGTACACATTTGGATGTGGGTTGTTGCCCAGCTACCAAGTGTGAAAATGGTCATTTGTTGTGAAACAATAACAATAAATGCAATGCAAGTTGCAAACCTATCTATTGTATATTTAATAGATGATTAGTTATAACCAAAAATAAAATGTTCACAAGTAATATATTGTCACATTTTCCAGGTAATTGTTTGCATAAAAGTGTAACATAACAAAAGTAACTATGTCTCTGTGTAGATTCTGTAAGCGTAATATCAATTATTTATGATGTTTTTATCATAGAATAAACAATACATACCTTGCAACTTGAAATAAATTTATTAATTTGTATTTTTCACAGCTAGGCAGTCTGTTCACACTTGGAAGCTGGGCAAATGACTAGACAAATGGATGTACTCCTTTCTGACAAGATGGTAAAAGACAGGATTTTGTTTGCTTTTGTCAGAAACCTACAACAATTAATTTGTTTGCAAATTCTATAAGGGTCATTTGTTATTTCAGTTATTTGCTGACATTCTGACAGCAGCTCGAGATAGTCCACCGTCGACCAAGAATGGGTCATCTGAAGATACAGCAACTGAATATGACAGCTCTCGTACGGATTCCTGTGATACAGAGGATTCCACACCTGAGTCAGTCACAGCATCCACTCCAAAAAGGAGCAGCAAATGCTTTCAGGTTGACATCAGGCCATCAACTCGCACGAGAAGAGTGCAAGCAGTCTGTGCATCAGAGCAGGTTGCTGTGCAGGTGACATCAGCAGTGAGGTCAACGAGTGTGCAGTGCAGTTTGTTGACTGGTCCGATTAGTGACTCGAGTGACTAAAACGGGGAGGAAGTGACATCTGCTGCAGATCCAGAGTATGTTTGCTCTGACAATGAGTCGACTAGTCGTGACAGCAGCAACAGTGACTGCGATGACCATGTCGACCAGTACACTGACACAGAGGAGGGTGTTACAAACAAGACTCCCTTGAGGAAAGATTGCTGCCCTTCCAGGGAGAGGTACTTCTTGGTGGCAGAGTCTTCACTTCGTCATCTTTTCGCACGTTGCCGAAACTGCACTGGCCAAACCAATGTCGTAGTGCAGCAGTTTCTCGGCTCAATGGGAAGTTGCCCTGTAAAGATAATAATTGGTCTGTAGATGTGAAGCTATGCTATTTATTAGCATGTCATAGGTAAAGTGATCAACAAAATGGACTAGATAACTTGTTTATCAATGGGTATTTGCTGAAGCCATATTCTCATCTGCCTGCAGGGGAAATATTCCCATGGGTGTTTTTTGGCTTATAACCATTGTCTGTGCACCGTGTGGTGATTCACATTGTGTTACCAGATCTACACAGTTACCAACATTTGGAATGATTCATCCCAGTAACACTGTGTTATGAAACTTGCTTGATGAATTTGTAATGATTAAATCCAGTAAAACTGTGTTCTGAAACTTGCTTGATGGATTTGTAATAAATATGTCACACAAAAAATGTGATTAAAAATGCTATGTCCTTATGATTTTTATGGACATAGTCGTAGGGCACATATATACCCACTGGTAGCATCTCACATATAAGACCCCTAAGGTTACACTAAACACCTAGGTCTAGGACATAACCCTTCAGGCTATAACCCATTACCATAATTATTCAATTGTTCTGCATGTTGTTTTAATGTTTATTTTAGTTTATTTTGATTATATAGTAGCTATATTGTAATGTGTCAGACTCAGAGTAATACAATTATTGTTCCACATAAATTACATAATCTAGAGCTGTCATTATATATGTCATGATATTATGGTCATCTCGCGAACAACTGTCCAACTAAAAAAGTGTGGGTTTTGTCCAGAGGGGTGATATCGTAAGTAGCTATAACGTCCTAAACTCGATCCGCATAAACCAGACAACCATGCTTACGACGTTCGACGGTTCGTAACTTTGTGAAGTTTGTCTTTGACAAGTCTGTTTACAATTACTTCGTCCGATGACCTACTTAGCTACAACCTCTAGCTAACTCTCTGTACAGCTTTGACACCGCATTTTATAATATAACGTCGTACTAAAACGATATCAGTGTTGTTGTCGAAGTTTTCACACCATATGTGTCATTATAATGAAGTTGCAGCTTACCAGTCGGTGTTGCCTGAGCGAACATTCACATTGTGACTGTCCGACTCCGCATCATCTTCTTCGCTACCGTCGCTGAAATGCTCGGAAAGAGCGGAATCAGACGAATCATCCGCTGTAACCGTTCCCGCTAGTGGCTCAAAATCGTATGATTTCACTTGAAACTCTGGGAAACTCCCACTAGCCATGATGTTACAAGAGAATGGAGAGAACAACAATGGCGATGCATAGATGTCAACAAAGCCGAGAGTCATCTTTGACGTCACGATACCACGTGATCGCCTAGCTCATTAAATTTCAACTTTCTGCGGGAATCTCTACACAGACGGGTTTAAAATAGAATTTTGTCTACAAACGTATTTTTCTGTATTTTTTAAATGTTGTCAAATGTTACATACAATGTTAATCTTTGTGTACACATGGAAAACGGATTTTAGCTAATGCCTTGTTTTTATTCCCTTTAAAAGAAAGGAGCTAAACCCCACGTTAAAAGAGAGGGAAATTGGCCCCATGTTATAAGATAGGGAAATTTCTCCATATTAAAAAATAGGGAAATTTCTCCATGTTAGAAGATAGGGAAATGTCTCCATGTTAAACGTCAATTCGACTTATTGTAAAGATATGCGACGACTTTTTGAGTTCGAGATCCAATTTATCCCGACTTTTTTAGCCCTACAAAACCTATATTAAAATATAGGGAAATTTATCCTTGTTAAAAGATAGGTTCATTTGAGACAAAATATACGGAACAGTATTTGAATCTGTCACACACGAGATTACTTGGCCCGTAGGCCGATGTTCCGTTATGGGGCCGAGCTCTTGTTTGGTCGATGACGACATGTCTAAAATGTAATGTTATAATAACACGTAATTTATAATAAAAGCATTGTAAATTCAAAACAAGCCTATTTATCAGAAGTACTGGATACAAAATGTAGACTACATATTGGACAATGTCATAGCAGGAACTAGTCTTAGGACATTAAACAGGGCGACCATCTTAGAATTAGACCCATGAATGACGTCATTAAATCAGTACGCGAGGTAATTCGGTACACATGGTAATTAGGTCGAAATTATAGTAATTAGGTTAACAGATATTTTGAATTTGCGCGCTTGTATGTAGTTTTGTTCAATGACGTCATGAAATAAGTACGCATGGTAAATTGAACAAATTGACAGTAATTCGGTTAGCCAAGATTTGCAAGAACTATATTGAAGGCCCTCTATCATCAAAGCGGTAACGAACGTCTGGGTGTCGGCAGAACATCCGGGTATTGTGTTCCATGTTAAAATATAGGAGCTAAATTCTACATCGCTTCCCCTATTCAGTACCTTTAGAACAATAATATATATATAAATATCCTGACGAATATGTTGTGAACTAGAAAAATAAGTCAAATTACGACATTTCTGTTTACCACACAGGTCTATGACCTTCCCATCAAGCTGTTTATAAATGTTTGCCTACTTATGTGTCGTATTAATATCATACGTCGACTGGATCCTGTATTAACAAAGAGGTATTTGTCAATTTTTGTCTACCCATGTATGTTATTAATGTACTACACGTGAAGTGATTCCTGGACACGAAATATACTTTGGGATGTGACATTTGTACTTACCTCAGTTGATTGCCCGGTTGCAAACTGTTTTGAAGTGATATTTGCTTTCCAAATCTCATCTACACCTAGAGACCGACAGTACTGACTGTTTCACCATTTTATCAAGCCATCATTCTGAACTTGCACCTATGTATATCATTTCGTTGAATGACTTTATTAAATAAGTAAACACGCACGATGTCGACTCTTCGTCCCTGAACACTATTTGACAACAATTGATTGAGTAAACAGTTGGTTGCAAGCCTCTTTTTCTAAAACTAAACAGTCGCGTAACAAAGTGAAGCGTTATGATGAATAGTATATGAGTATAATAATCATCCAGATAAGGTGTACCAGTATTTATATAGTTTACTGTATTAGCGGTCAAGTAAACAAACCCATCGTTTATTGTAAAAACTGATATTAGACTGTTTCTATATTTTTTCGTAATGTTGTGTTTAAATTCGTCATTCTTCGACAAAAGCATTGGGTATAATAAAATTCATAACCTGGCATTGGTAACTGAAAACGAACACAAATAAACACTACGTTTGATTATAACCCTATTTACGTATATTTTACAGTATATATCCTATGACATTATATATATATATAAGTATATCCTATATGACACGCAATGAATAATATTTAAAAAAAAAGGTATTTCTCTGTTAAATCAGTCAAACTGATGGCTATCTGCGTATGTACGATAGGTATTTTTACATTACACGCCTGCATACAGTTTTGATTTGTTCATAAAAAATGGCGGGAAATTGGTAAATACGGCGGGAATTCGGTAAAAATGATATCAATAATTAAGTATGCATGGTAGTTCGATTCAACTTGTAGAGTAATTTGATTAGCAAGCGTTTGAAACTTGCGCGTATGTAAATAATCTCGATCAGTGACGTCATTAAATAAGTATGCATGGTAGTTCGGTTCAACTTGTAGTAATTAGGTAGTATTTCGTCCAATGATAAAACATACATCACAAGTGGTGGTGCAATTTATCGCTTAATTAAGAAACATTTCACACACACACACACAAATTTGAAGACTAACAATTTTAGGTAATATACAAAAGAGTCACTTGGGTGATGTGAAATATGATTTTACTCTGCAGTCCGTGTTTGAAGTTTCTAATCTGCCGTCTCCGCACTTGTATTTTTTACTCTGCAGTCCGTACTTGTTTGTCACACTCACGTGATCTTTATCTTCACTCACACTTTTATAAAAGGCCTGCGTCTGCTTTTGTTGTCATTACATTTTACATTTTCGCTAGCTATGTGCTGCTTCAAGGCATCCCGTCGCGTGAACCGTATCTTACACGACGGGAATGTGACTGCCGACGGTTTCACGAACAGGCGAGGAGGTAAAACTGTATCTTCTTGAAATGGAGAGGGTGGAAGTAACGACGGAGAGGCTGAAGGCGACCCGCCATTTCGATAATGATGATTGTGATGTTGTCGGTGATGACGACGTGGTCGGACAGTGGCCTGGATCTCGCAGCTCGTACTCGTAGAGCAAATAGGCGACGTTCAACTACATTTTACAAAAACTTTATCTTGGGTGATTTTCAGATTTTCAGATTACGGTGAGGAAATTTTGATTTTTTTTTATTAGGGACTGTTCGGGATCTCGCAGCTCAGTTTCATGGAGTAGTCCTTATAAAAAAAAACGGTTCTTTTCAGGGCCAGTCACATTCTCACGAACATAGTATTAGCTATGTCGGTATTGTTGCAAAGCAACAATCTATGATTTAGCGAACCACAAATGTAAGCACCACAGTACAGAAAAAGATAGAAACGGGTATTATTTATTAACAAATGACTGTCGTGTACTGATTTTTATTAAGAGTAACATGTCTGCATGTTAAGTAATTTGAACTGTTTCTTAATTAAGCAATACATTGCGTCACCAATTGTGATGTATGATGTATGTTTTAACATAGGACACAATATCCAAATGTTATTCCGACACACAGCTCATTCGTTACCACATTGACCACAGGGGGCCTTCAGTATAGTTCTTGTAAATATTGAGTAAATAAATGACTCCCGGTTTTACAAATTTACCACGCGTACTCATTTAATGACGTCACTGAAGGAAAATATTTACATACGCGCAAGTTTCAAATGTTTGCTAACCTAATTACTCTACAAGTTGCACCGAACTACCACGCGTACTTATTTCATTACGCCACTGAAGTAGATTGTTTACTGGGGCGCAAGTTTCAAATGGTTGCTAACCTAATTACTACAAATTAAAAGAACTACCAGGCGTACTTATTTAATGACGTCACTGATCGAGATTATTTACATTCGCGCAAGTTTCAAACGCTTGCTAACCTAATTACTCTACAAGTTGAACCGAACTACCATGCATACTTACTTAATGATGTCATTTTCACCGAATTCCCGCCGTTTTCAATAATTTCCCGCCATTTTTGTGAACAAATTGTATGCAGGCGCGTAATATAAAAATAACTATCGTACCTACGCAGATAGGCATCAGTTTGAATTAGCAGAGAAGTACCTATTTTCGGTTGCCAATGCTAGGTTATGATTTTGAGTATTATTCATAGCGTGTCATATAGGTTAGGTTATATTTATATGTCTAATGTCATAAACTATATACTGCAAAATGTACAGAAATAGGGCTATAATCAAGCATAATGTTTATTTGTGTCCGTTTTCTGTTACCAATGCCAGGTTATGAATTTTATTATACCCAATGTTTTTGCCGAAGAAGCCCGAATTTAAACACTACAATACGAAAAAAGAAAGAAACGGTCTAATGTCAGTTTGAACAATAAATGATGAGTTTGTAGATTTGACCGTTAATACAGTAAACTATATAAATACTGGTACACCTTATCTGGATGATTATTATAATCATATATTCTTCCTCATAACGCTTCACTTTGTTACGCGACTGTTTAGAAAAAGAGGCTTGCAACCAATTGTTTACTCAGTCAAGTGTTGTCAAATACTATTCAGGGACGAAGAGTCGACATCGTGCGTGTTTTCTTATTTAATAACGTCGTTGAACGAAATGATATACATACGTGCAAGTTCAGAATGCTTACTTGATAAAATGCTGAAATAGTACTGTCGGTCTCTAGGTGTAGATGAAACTTGGACAGCGAATATCACTTCAAAACAGGTATCAACCAGTTTTCAACCGGGCAGTCAACTGAGGTAAGTACAGATGTCGTATTCCAAAGAATATTACGTGTCCAGGAATCACTTCATGCGTGGTACATTAATAACAGACATGGATAGACAAAAATTGACAAACATATTTTTGTTAATACAGGAACCAGTCGATGTATGATATTAATAAGAGACATAGTTAGGCAAAAAATTACAAACAGGTTGATGGGAAAGTCTTAGACCTGTACAGTAACCAGAAATGACATAATTGGACCTATTTTTCTAGCTGACTACCTAGTCGTCAGGATTATTTTATATGTATTATTGTTCTAAAAGTACTGAATAGGGGAGGCCATGTAGAATTTTGCTGCTATGTATTAACATGGAACAAAATACCCGGATGTTTTTCCGACACACACACACGTCATTCAAGGGTCTATTTCTAAGATGGTTTTGTTTAAGGTCTTTAGGTCCTGTTATGAAATAGTCTTATTTGTAGTTTACATTTTGTATACAGTACTTCAGATAAATAGGCATTCGTTGAATTTATAATGCCTTTATTATAAATTAAGTCTTAGTATAACACGACTTTTTAGACACGTCGTGATCGACCAAACAAGGTATCGATCCCTTGGCGAAGTCTCGGCCTATGAGCCAAGCAATCTCGTGTTTGACAGATTCAAATCCAGGTCCGTATATTTTGTCTCAAATGAGCCTATCTTTTAACATGGAGAAATTTCCTTATACTATATCATAGGAATTATAGGATAAAAAAAGTAGGAGTAAATTGGTACGTCGAACTCATAAAGTCGTCGTATACCTGTACGATCAGTCGAATTGACGTTTAACAAGGAGAAATGTTCCTATCTTCTAACATGGGATTTAGCTCCTATCCTTTAACACGAGGAAACTTCCTTCTCTTTTAACATGGATAAATTTCCCTATTTTCTAACGTGGGGACAATTTCCTGATTTGTTAACACGGGGTTTAGCTCCTATCTTTTAACATAGGTTCCTCCGCGACGCTCCAAAGCGCTCCGCCCTCCCGGCAATATATTTTGCGCTTTTGGGGGGCGGTCCGGTGCAAAATGGAAATTTTTACTATCTTTTAACATGGGATTCCGTCGAGGCGCTCCATTGACCTGCGCAAATTGACCTAGTATACTACTATTACTCTTTCTATAACTTTTATGTGCTGCGTCATGACTGTTCACGCCATAACCATTTCAAGTTTGCAGCCCTGTCACCGTGTGACTGCTGCAGACAGCATTCCCTCGGAGTTATTAGAAATATTACTTATTTCATTTAATGATATCTTTTCACCAAGAAATAATAAGTTTTTGAATAGGAACACCTGTTATGTTCTTGAACTAGAATGATCAGCGGATAAGATCATCCAATTTGTTTTGTAATCTGATTAGCAGTCGAATCGTCACAATCTTCGTCGATACTTTCAGTGACAGACCGGCAAAAACACACATTATCGCCTTCCGCAAACACCCTTTTGTCTTAGTCCGAATCGTCAGTAAAACTGTCCATCAAACGTTTCCAAACATATTCGTCAGCAGCGCTGCTGCAAACAACCTCTGCCTTGATAATTAGTTGGCAGAAAAAAACAAAATAACTTTGGAATATTCAATAGAACAGTATGACAAGTTGAACATATACTGAAGCGTGAGTTATTCCCCTGGCGTTCAGTATGCAACAAGTTATACCACATAGCGACCAAACAGGAGTTATACTGAATGCAAGCAAGCTTACACATGAACACGCTATTGCGGGCAGCCGACTGCAAACGTCACTATATGACTGCCCGCAATAGAGGGCCGCCAACCGGAAATGGAAATGGGGTATGGAGTTATGAGCAGCAAGTAAAAATACCTGCAGCTTTCTGATTTTAATCCGTGTTCCTATACAATAAAATACTTTTTTGAATAATAAGATTTGTATGGTACACACATTCAGAATCACTAGCACTTTTATGACATATGAATAGTGTAATGATAACCAGATGGATTTGACTTTATTGAAGACTGAGTGTAAGATATATTTATATGCCACTCCATTATTGAGCAGCAATTAGCAGACGGACGAACCTAGACACAGGATACTAAAGTTATGTAATATCTTGAGTAGATCCTGTTCAAGAGGACATTCCCCGAACCAAACTCTTTCAGCACTCAACACGTGTTGAAGCAACTGTCAAGCTTCCTAACTGTTTCTAAAAGTGTGGCATTCTGAAGGCATCGATGTACACATGAATCTGTTTTCAGGCAACCGTACCACGTTACAGATTCCCGTGTTCATTGGCAATCTACTCACCATTCAAACCTATCGCCCTCCTTGGTGTCCTGCAGTGGTATTCGCCTAGTGGATCCTTCTTGCAGATGACTCCAACTGACGGCGAGCAGGAATGCTCGGGCAAACTGAACGTAAACGTTTCTTACACGACAGACGGAAACGATGAATTTGCATTTTACTACCAGGTGAGTGCAGTAGCGGTTAGCTGACCTTGTAGATAAATCGGTATTCAAGGACAAACCATGTTATGTAGCCATTTTTTGGCAAAGTTTTTGGCATAAACACTTATTTATGTAGATTGTGAGTAATAAACATTCACAATTAATGCAGAGTTTTATCTAGATATTTTGGATATTCAATTCAATATCTTTATTTCAAACTTATCTGTGCAGCATGTACATATGTCCATATAAACATTAAAGAAATAAACATACAAGTAAATAAAAATATAAGAGTATTGCACAATGGGGTCTACCATATGTAGACTCAGGCAAGGCAATATTGAACATAAAATATCTTGGTCCAATGTTGTCAGATCATCGAGAGCCACTTTAAATCACTGCTGATGATTGCAATTAACAGCTTATTACAAGAGGCATAAAGTCTCAACATGAATTTATATACCAAATTTCTAATCACAGCTTTACTATTTGGTTTTCTACAAACATGGTGGAACCACTGCAATATTTAGGCTGTTGTAGTAATAATCTAAAGACATTATTGTATTGTACTGTATATCAGAATGTTTGTACTAATTTGGTCTCTCTGCATTGCCTCAGTTCACTCATCTGTAATAATGAATACCTGGCTAGAAGTAATTGCAGCATGGCTTAATACTTCCCTGTGAGGTAGGACTGGTGTTCAAATACTCAGGTTTGCCTGGTGTTGACGTGTTAAGAGCTTTTAATGCCCTATAGACCAGATACAGTACAGTCAAACGTCACTTTATGGTCCCCTTGGTGATATAGCCACCTTATGGGGGTCCCTAATTATTTTCCTAGCAGTAAAGTGTAGTAAATTAATCCTCTTTATATTCCGGTCACTTTTATCCAGTGCCAAGGGTGACCATAATAGTGAGGTGGCTGTATTCCTGAGGTGACCACAATGCGAGGTTTGACTATACTGTATGTGTTGTTTACGTCGACTAAATGATATATCAGGACTTATCTTTTGTATGCCTTCAGGTGATGTCACGGGGAAACATTGTGGCAGCGGGTCCCATAACTAATAGGGCGGAAGTGTTGGTGAGAACACAGCCAGAGGAGGAGGACGAGGAGGAGGAAGAGGAGGAGGAGGAGGAAGGTATGGTGGAGTTGAAGGAGGGGGAAGAGGGAGACGAAGGAAGGGTGCAGGTGTTAGAGGAAGAGGAAATGGGAGAGGAAGGAAGGGTGGAGGTGGAGGAGAAGAAGAAGGAGAGGGAGAGAAAGGAAAGATTGAGGAGGAGGGGAAAGAGGGAGAGAAAGGAAGGGTGCAGGTGGTGGAGGAAGAGGAAGTGGGAGAGGAAGGAAAGATGGAGGAGGAGGGGGAAGAGGGAGAGGAAGGAAAGGTGCGGGTGATGGAGGAAGAGGAAGTGTGAGAGGAAGGAAGGGTGGAGGTGGAGGAGAAGGAGAAGGAAGAGGAAGAGGAAGGACAGATTGAGGAGGAGGAGGGGGAAGAGGGAGAGGAAGGAAGGGTGGAGGTGGTGGAGGAAGAGGAAGTGGGAGAGGAAGGAAGGGGGGAGGTGGAGGCGGAAGAGGGCGTATGTGTGGTGGCGAAAACAGTCATCAACATAGGTGAGTGTCCATAAATTCCGTTTTAAAGTGATCTTATGATAATACTAATACTAAGATAAAACTTTTATACAATATCAAATCCGGGACTAATGCCCCGTTCACCGGGGTTTACAAAATCGGCAAACATCTGAGAAACATGAAATCGCATTTAAGATAAATACATAATAAAAAGTGAAGTTAACCAAAATCCTAGTATGAATAAATAAACCTATACAGGATGAAAAACAAATAAAAAGTTAAATTACAGTTGATTATATACAAAAATATGATGCTAAGGTAAATAAAACGAAAAATTTATTTGAATAGCAAGAATTAAACTTACACTGGGGCTGTATTTGAAACTTGCAACGTTTCGATCTGTCTACAGCGGATCTTGATCACGCACTGATGTCATGTGACGTGGCTCAGATTTTGGCGGAATGCTCTGGTTGTAGATGGCAGGCAGGTGGTATCCCTGATCTCGGTTCATTGTAGGGGCTCTCTGTTTGATGTATATGGCCTCCTTTACTTTTCTCTTGTGCCAGTTCTGTTCTCGGGCCAAGACCTTGCTATTGTCCATGAATACCGAGTGTCCTGTGGCCAGACAATGTTCTCCTATTCCTGTGGCCAGACAATGTTCTCCTATTCCTGTGGCCAGACAATGTTCTCCTATTCCTGTGGCCAGACAATGATCTCCTATTTCTGTGGCCAGACAATGATCTCCTATTTCTGTATGCTTATCGTCCTTATTGTGTGTTCTTTAAACCTCTGGCTGAGTGGTCTTTTAGTTACACCTATGTAAGTGTCATTCCGCCAAAATCTGAGCCCCATCACATGAAATCAGTGCATTATCCAGATCCGCTGTAGACGGATCGAAATGTTGCAAGTTTCGGATACAGCCCCTATGTAAGTTTCATTCTTGCTATTCAAATTTCATCTTGGAGCCATGAACAATATCTTCCATACAAAATAGTTAAAATTGTATACATGTACGAATAATACAAAGGTTAAATGAGATCTAACTATGTTAGTTTAAGAACAGAAATGTCTTCAATAATTTTCCAAACTGCCTAATGTTCTCTTATGACACTTGTAAGTACCAGGTATGACATGTGTGCCCATCATGAATCAGTTTCAAACCTATTGTCTGTGCAACAGTTCAGATATCCAGCGTTGGTTTTAAAAAGTGTACATAACAAAATCTTTTAACAAATTTACTAAATGGCTTGTAAGCTTTTGCTGTGACATGTTATTTTGCTCCCTATGAATGACGTAAATTATTTGTCCTACATATATGACCTGTCATTTACATGCAGTGTTACATCATCTGATGTTGCTGACCTGTGACCTGTTAACCTACTTATTTTGTCCTTTAAAGTTGATTTTGCTCATTAACTGTGATCTCGTACACCGAATGCATTCAACACGAGGATATGCCAGAGGGACGCTTTCACCCGTGTGTCACGCAAATAATGTCATTGACATTATTTCCGTGACATTGTTTCCCTATCATACATTATACTTACCACTTTGTTTTTTCTCATGTCGATTTGATTGCAATATATTGTATGTTCTTGGTTTTTTTAACGATTATTTTGTTGTATTACGTATTCCGGACGAATAAATATTTGTTGTTCCTGTACAGATAGCTGAGAAGAAAAAGATATGGCTGCAGATTTTTCATTAGGAGCTCTTTATCTTAGTGAGAGCTCCTCTGATGCTTCGATCTCATCTTGTCATTCATCTTGTCAACAGCACCCGACCCAGTCATTAACCGATGGATTCTGAAACGAAAACCTGTCAAATTGCCTGCGTACGTGTCGAGCTTTGTCCTTGAGATCCCAGTGTCACCAAAGATGTCACCCGTCAGTCGAGTCCTTGTCTACTACGTGAGAGAGGATGGGGAGATAGTTGCTGACAACATCAATGTCAATATCAAGAAGTGTCTTCAAAATAAGGTAAAAACTCCTGTTTTTCCTTAATCTGTTCTAGGTTGGGGCTTCATCACTTGTTATATTCCGGCATCTTGATGTGTTGTCTTCATCTGTTGTGATGCTCTACTCTTGCGCATCCGTGTTCATGATTTGTCCTATTGATTCTTGTTTACTGCGCTTCAAGACTCAGGCTCCTGATGATATAGAAGTCTATACCTATTCCCTTACAGGCTCAGCTATTCAGCTCAGCCCTTTTGATATCTCAGTTTTGTACAAATTCATGCAGGTATTTCAAACATTAAATTTGTGTAGGATATGCAGTTACCTAGTAAAGATGAAATAATATTTTATTCGGTATATAACCATTTCAGTACGACAGGCCGGATTTCTGGCCGCACTATCTGTGACGCTTCAGTACGACAGGCTGGACATTCGGCATTGACTGTCTGCTATTCAAATCGTTTTTACTCATAATTATCCATTACGTGGAGCCACTAAAGTTTACGGAGATTTTCGCGGTTTTTAATGATGGATTATAAAAATCTGTGGTGGCCACAATGGCAGACGGCATTACTTCAACTAGCGATTTACCACCGTATGTTTTGCACAGATTATTTGATAGTTTTAGTGAAGAATATGTGACGGATGTTGACGATCAACACAATAACAATGTGGGCGAACTTAGTATACAACTGTATTCAGCAACTGCAAAAACGTTGAAATCTTGGGGGACATCTTGGATTGCTGGTTACCATGATGACATAATATAAAATGATATGGCTCATTTTACTCGCTGATTATGATACTGTCCGGAAATGTATAACATCCCTCTACACAAAATGCATTTTAGTTGCTCAAATCTTGACTTGAAGTGAGGTAGTACATTGTCTTGCATGTTTACGGGGAATGCAGTATTCAGTTGTGACAGCTGGTACTGAAATGGTTAAAGCAAACTGATATCTAACTGTAATCAAACAAGCATATGCGTGTGTGTGTATAGATATATGGGTATGTTGACATTTTTCTCCTACATGGCTTTCACCTCGGGTGCCAGACTTTCAGTGGTTTATCTACATCCCCTTGAAAGAAAAGTCTTTATTTTCTTGAAGTACCCTGTTGATTATGGGTCTAACATTTTTAGGCATAAATCGATTGTTTATGATCTTACGAGGATTGCTGATCAGTTGGAGATGTTTTATATGACTTCGTCGCATAAAACTGCGTCAAAATTGAGTCACAATACACATAAGTTTTGTGAAAACATCTTCCATATCTGTGTCTGTACCACAGGTAATTTTTGGTAATTTAAATAAGGCAAAAGTAGTTTGTTTATTGTTATGGGTTTATGTTTGTACCATCGACAGGTGGAGCTGCGGTTTGGTAAGAAGGAGAACATGCCAGGCTCGAAAGTGAATGTGACTGTGAAAGCAGATGCAGACTCTCTGTGCAGTGTCAGTGTAGTGGACAAGAGCGTCCACATTATGGGCGGGGCCAAGCAACTGACCATGGCCAAGGTAAGACGACATGCATGGTTGAACATGTCAATACTGTAAACATTGTCATTGATCACCATTGTGAATATGATAATGCTGGTTCGATACCAGATTTCTTCAGTATTGATCGATACTACAATCTTGTTCAATATTTGATGTTTACGTCGGAAGTATAATTCATATACAGTATAGTTCCTGATAAACGCACACTGTACAAACCCATTTTTTATTAGTGAAGCATGCGTGAAAACATAGATTTTTCATGAATGAATGCGTGCTAAATGTAGTAGATGTGGCAATACTGCTGCTGCCGCCACCTTGCAGATATGTGTTAGGTCATTCATAGTGCATGTGTGGCTTTAGGGGTTATGTTCTTGTTATGTGCCCATCTTTCATCTCATCTTGGTAGATGTGCTGAATATACCGTGTGCAATTAGTGTTACCTGGTGCAACTTTTGAGAAACCAATATACCTGCACAGAACCCTATGCACCCATGCACTGAACATTTGTTAGGACAGAGGAGAACAACATAGCTTTATCTTGAGACTCATCCACCCGTCATTTGGGCGGGTTGAGTTCATGTTTGGATGAGTGGAAGATTGAATTTGGATGGGTGAAAATTTGAGGAGCAAACAAAAAACTTACTCATTATTGACGGTCACTGTTATTCATATGTCCATTATGTTTTAATAATTGCGTTACACATATACATATATATGTATATATATATATACATATACATACGAAATTTGATGTTGCATCAAGGGCTGATTCCCCAATGTCGCTTCAGGTGTTTGAGCACTTGAGCCAATACGACCTCAAGGCGGACTCCTTGCCACATCTCCGAGACAACTACTGTAACAGGAAGCAACACCGGAGATTTGGTATGTCTTTCTTTATTTGTAGCTCACCACAATGAACCAGGTGTTAGGTTGCCCAACCCTATTCACCATAGTGAACCGGGTTTTTAAGTTGCACAACCCTATTCACCACAGTGAACCGGGTGTTAGGATGCACAGTCCTATTCACCACAGTGGACCGGGTGTTAGGTTGCACAGCCCTATTCACCGCAGTCAACCATGTGTTAGGTTGCACAGGCCTATTCACCATAGTGAACCGCGTGTTAGGTTGTACAGGCCTATTCACCACAGTGAACCGAGTGTTAGTTTGCACAGGCCTATTCACCACAGTGAACCGGGTGTTAGGTTTCACAGGTCTATTCACCACAGTGAACCATGTGTTTGGTTGCACAGGCATATTCACCACATTGAAACGGGTGTTAGGTTGCACAACCCTGGTCACCAGAGGGAACCATGTGCTAGGTTGCACAGGCCTATTCACCACAGTGAACCGGGTGTTAGGTTGCACAGCCCTATTCACCATAGTGAACCATGCGTTAGGTTGCATAGGCCTATTCACCAGAATAAACCATGTGTTAGGTTGCACAACCCTATTCACCACAATGAACCAGGTGTTAGGTTGCACAGGCATATTCTACACAGTGAACCGGGTGTTAGGTTGCACAGACCTATTCACCACAGTGAAGCAGGTGTTAGGCTGCACAGGCCTATTCACCACAATGAACCAAGTGTTAGGTTGCACAGGCTTATTCACCACAGTGAACCAGGTGTTAGGTTGCACAAGCAGCTGTCTATGACTATGTCTTGTCCCCTCAATGTTTTGATTTGGGCAGAAATGCCTTCCTTATAATCTCATATGTCAAAGTCTGGTTCATTGTCCTCAACAAATAATCCAAGAAAAATTAAATGGTAAACTTATGTTTGCTGTGGGCACTGTTTTTTTTTCACGTAGCCCAAAGACAGCTTTTTAAATTAGCTTAATTTTAACAGTAAATAACACAATTTGCTAAACAAAATTAGGTATACCTACTTCACTGCGGCAGGTCATAATTGTGTGGCAGCCTAGGAAAACCAGTCACATTGACAAAAATAATATGTATTTTTATTCAAGAAATGGAAAGCAACACTATTTGTCTTCCAATACTGTTTACTGTATTCAAATATTCCCAACAGAACCAAAGTTACAAGAATTTAAAGAAGGCCCCTATCAAAAATTAGTTCAAGAGAAAAATCAGTTTTAAAGTCGGGAGTCATTATTCACATGAAAACAAAACTTCATGATGGCATAACAAAATATCTGCTGCTATTACCATATACAATCCAGTGAAGCAAATGTAGCTGTGTTTGTTATATTTAGCGTACAGAAATAATTATTAAATTCTGATGGCTACTTTTAAAGTTACAAGACTTTAAAGAGGGCACCCATCAAACATTATTGCAGGAAAAAAGTACTCGTAGTGTCTGGAATCATCATAATTCATTTCAAAATAAAATCTTGCTGCAGTATTAATATCATATCAAAATATCCAGTGCTATCACCATGTCCAATGTAGTGAAGAAAATGTAACTATGTATCTCAGCTTTGGAACACTAAAACTATTATAAAATTCTGATGGTTGCTTTTAAAGTTACAATAATTTAAAGAGAACACCCGTCAAAAACGTTGTAGTTTGTTAGCAAAAACGTATATTACTAATCAACACGCAAGAGGTAGCAAACTCTTCCATGAATATGTGGTTAGCCCTAAAAAGAACTGTTGTTGTTTGGGTCTGAAGAGAGGCGTTTGTGTTCTCATCTTGCGCCTCGGGTCGTCATAAACAGTTTGACTGTCACCATTGACAGATCCGTTCACTTCCTCTGCCAGTATATTTCGCAATTAACTCCCTGGCCTCGACATGAAGTTCACACTGCTCATAGCCCTGTGCCTTGTTGCTGCAAACATGCATAGATACCTCTACCAAAACTCCATAATTGAGGATGACCTCCCAACATTTTCAACAATGCTGACAAGAAAGCTGCCATCCTTTCCAAAATTCACAGTTACAAAGAAAAACAAGATGATGCCAACTAAACCTCACAGTCCTGTCCTTACTGTATATTTGTGGACTACTAGTCCAAGCAGGGGACCTTCATCCAAACCCTGGCCTGGTACATAAACATCAGCATGACATCCAATGTGATGAATGTGATTGCTGGTACCACACCTCGTGTGTCCAAATAAATGATACCACATATGAACAATTAAAGCACAACAGTGTCCTATGGTTTTGCTCTTGCTGTGGTCTCCCAAACTATTCCAGATGTCTATTCTCAAGCAACATAACCACATCAAACCAATACTCAGTTCTGCAGTCTCTTTCAGACAGCAGTAACTAAACAAATAACATGGATGACCAAAACCCTACATTTGCACCTAATCCAGCAAATACATCTACCCCCGACCGAGCAAACGCTAAAACAAAATCTAAACTAAAAGCCACGCTGATCAACTGCAACAGTGTCAAGAGCACAGCCAAAGTATCCCAACTTCGGGCAACAATAAATTCAACAAACCCTGATATACTCTTCCTAGTGGAAACCAAACTTGATTCAAGCATCCCCACATATTCTTTTCTCCCCACAAACTATGATGCAATCAGAAAGGACGGCAACATTCATGGAGGTGCTGTTCTGATAGCACTGAGAAATGACATAATTGCAGACCCCCAAGATAAACTGAATACTACATGTGAACTAGTGTGGACTAAACTACACTTCTTTCATAACAAAGCCATCTATTTGGCATCCTACTACAGACCCCCAAATGATCATACAACATCCCAGGAAGCCCTACATGAATCCCTGGCTATCCTCTACTGTGGCTGCAAAATTCCTCCATCAGTTATAATCGCCGGGGACCTAAACCTACCAGACATCAACTGGGAAAACCTCTGTACAACAAACCAACACACAGCAACAAAACACAACAAACTACTTGAAACTGTCAGTGAATATGGTTTAACAAATATGGTAAATGAACCGACCCGACTAGACTCTGGAAATATCCTTGACCTTGTACTTACATCAAACCCCGCCCTTATATCTAGCGTAAACACAGTGACAGGCATGAGCGATCACGAAGCTGTTCTTTTTCACATTAATATGAACCCAATGAAGAAAACCAAACCTCCACACGAAGTGTACAACTTTAAGTCTGCTAACTGGGAAGCCCTCAGATTAAACTGTACCCTTCTTGCTCAAAAGTACTTTGCCCGAAATCCTGATAACGTAGACATTGATACAGATTGGAACTTTTTCACCAAAACTACACTCAACTGATAGAACAATCTATCCCTAGCCGCATGACAAAATCAAAACCGCATTTATCCTGGATCACAAAAAACATAATCAGACTACAAAGAAAACGGGACAAAACTCATGCTAATGCTAAGAAAACAAAGAAAAACAAACACTGGGAACACTTCAAGAACCTAAGAAAAGAAGTCAACAAAGAAATAACCAAATCCTACAACAGCTACATCAATAACATCATAGGTGAAAGCCTCACCACAAACCCTAAGCGATTCTGGTCCTTCATTAAACAAACAAAAACTGAAAACCTTGGCATCCCAACACTAAAAGCAAATGGCAAGATGCAAACAAATGATCACGACAAAGCAAACACACTAAATGACCACTTCAAATCAGTTTTCACCAAAGAAGAACTTCCTATCCCAACTAAAGGCCCATCACCATTCCCTTCAATCGAAACACTTAATATCGGAATAAATGGCATCATAAAACAGCTTGAAGCTCTAACACCAAACAAGGCATCAGGACCAGATGAAATCCCAAAAAAAGTATTAAAGGAGACTGCCAGAGAAATATCTACAATAATACAACACATATTCCAGCAATCATACACCTCCAGCAAACTCCCACAATCCTAGACCACAGCTCTTGTCACCCCAGTATACAAGAAAGGCAGCAAAAGTGATCCCGTAAACTATAGACCAATTTCCCTGTCATGCATTCTGTGTAAGGTGATGGAGCATATCGTTCTTAGTCACATGTGGAAACACCTAAGTGCTAACAACGTTATCCTCCATCACCAGCATGGATTCCGAAATGGACTATCCTGTCAAACACAGCTTGTGGAAGCAGTCTATGACTGGGCTTCCTCTATGAACGGCCAGAAACAAATAGACGTCATCCTCCTCGATTTTTCCAAAGCTTTCGACAAGGTTCCCCACAAACGACTTCTCTATAAATTCAACTACTATGGTATCACAGGTCGCACACTACAATGGATAACTTCATTTCTATCAAACCGCACCCAGATTGTATCAATAAATGGTTCCCACTCAGCTCCTGCAAATGTCATCTCCGGCGTACCCCAAGGCTCAGTCCTTGGCCCGGTCCTCTTCCTACTGTACATAAATGACATCACCAATTCAGTCAACTCAACTATCAGACTCTTTGCCGATGACTCGATCCTATATAGAGAAATCCAAACACCATGCAGACCATAACATCCTTCAAACAGACCTAAACAAACTAGCCGACTGGACAGACAAGTGGCAAATGAACTTCAGTATCCCAAAGTGTCAACTTCTCAGAATTACCCATAAACGCAAACCAAGCTTCTTCACTTACACCATCTCAAACCAACCAGTTTCCCAAGACGATTCACATCCCTATCTTGGCATCACAATAGATTCCAAACTGTCGTGGACAAAGCATGTTAACACCACTGCATCTCAATCTGCTAGAACGCTTGGCCTCCTTAAACGCTCTCTCCACCCTGCAACATCTAAAGTTAAGGAAACAGGCTACAATATGTTAGTAAGGCCAAAACTAGAGTACGGAGCTGTAGCCTGGGATCCATATACACAAAATAACATTGATACCCTTGAAAAAATCCAAAGAAGCGCAGCTAGATTTACTTTAAATGACCACCGCCGCACAACAAGTGTAACCAGCCTCATAAACAAACTTGGTTGGCAGACTCTATAGAGAAGACGATTACAACACCAACTTACCTTCTTCTACAAAATAAAACACAACCTCCTGAACATTACCCTACCACAACATCTTATAATCCCACGCTCCCGTACACGAAACATTACCCTACCACAACATGTTATAGTCCCATGCTCCCGTACACGAAACATTACCCTACCACATCTTATAGTCCCAAGCTCCCGTACACGAACCAGCGATCCAAACAAATACATATAAATACATGCACGCATAAATACATATGCATACTCATTCTATCCTAGAGTTATAAGAGCTTGGAATGTACTCCCCCCAGAAACAATAAGCTTACCCACACTACGCCCATTCCAACAAGCTCTGAGCACCATCCACCTTGTTGCTCCAGCCCACCTTACCAGACTATAGACAGAGACTGTGTTTTTAACCTGCACAAATTATTGCACTTGTTTTACATAATTATTCGTTTTATTTTCTTTGAAAATTATTTGTCAAATTCAGTTTCATGCACCCTTTGCAATGCGCACTGCACATCTCCTAGGTTAGCCCCAGAAGGGGCTGTGTGGAGAAGCAATACCTAAGAACCTAAGAACCTAAGAACCTAAGCTCGAATCAGACAAGTTCGAATCATTGTCATCATTGCCGATCGGGTGTGTCACAAAGTAGTCATTCACAAGTTCGTTGAGGATGTCCCCACTTGCGATATACTGCATGTTCACCAATGCCAATGCGTTGAAACACTGAGCAAGATAATTCGACTTCGCCGTCTTCGGTTCATCCATACCATGGTTATGGGCGTAGCCATCTTTGGTTTTTCGAAAATCGTAAACACGAGACGAAATTCGTCCCGTAGTCTGTATTTCCAACGAAATCCGGTTCGATAACACGTTAAATTGTTAAGAAATATGTACAGATATAAACATCAAACTAAACTAATAAATAATCGAACTACACAAACAACTCCAATCCAACTTCCAACTTCCAAATAAAATTCCATTAACTTTCACTGCGCACTCGATTTTCTTCCAACGTATTCATGCGTACTGCTGCTAGGGAACTGCGTGCTGTAAATAGCTTTCGAACGGTATGTCATATATGGGCATAGGAATGTCTATCCTAGGTTTTAAGTGTTCGCACAATAGAGCGATTTTAATTCTAAAACGCTGCAACCTAGGACGGACTTCACGGTTACAAAAACACAACAAAGTACAACTTTCACTTAGGTAATCAGGAAACTATTTGGTGAACTTATAAATAAATATGTTAGCTAAAAGATCGCAGCGAAATCTCAAAATCAACCCGATGACGCAAAATCAACTTTATGACGTGTTTGCGGGAAATTACGAATGGCGACTTCCGACTGGTTTTCCTAGGCCGCCACACAATATATCCTACTGAATAGTGAAGAACATTTTTCAATTAGATATAGTTTAATTAACACAACAAGAAACCTGAGTTTTGTTCAAAATAGTTTGGCTGTTTCGCATGGCCTTCTTCGGTTGACTGGCTGCTATGGGTGTCACATGACCACTGTCATGTGATAAGATGGACAAAGACTGGTGGGAGCTCCTGTCTCAGTTCCAGGCAGGTTTCGTTCGATGGATATGGTCTACGATCTTTACATGTCTCAGAACAATTCTGGCTTGTGTTCTGCTTGTGTTAATGAAGGAAACTAATTTTTCTTGTTGTGCCAATTAAACGTTATCCGATTAAGCTAGCTAGCCGTGAAACCAGAAGTCATTCCATTTAGTTGCATTTTTACGCCATTAAACACGGACTCTCAAACGAGAGAACCCGGGTTCAAAACCTGTACTGCCGTGTCGAATCTTGGGCAAGTTCATTCACTCTATGTTGCTCCAGAACACTCAGCTGTATGAATGACTCCCTGGCTATAGACAGTAGTGGATATTTGTGTACGAATAATCGTTGTGCATTAATTGCAGCATGGATGAATGCATCCCAAAGAAGTCGAGATGGTGTTCAGTTGAACAGATCTGCCAGGGAGTAAAGTGTAAAGCACTTTGAGCAGTGCTGGATACTGCTCTATAGAAGAACTTGCCTTTATTTTTTTGACTTCGCTGCTTCCGTTTTTCTACAAAAGATAAAAAGCATAATGGATGAGCAGCAAACACATAAGTACATACCTCAAATTTTCTTTCTTGAAATACATCGCCAACTGATATATCATAGCCCAGTGGTTGAAGGAAGTGAATGGACACAGACAGAGGTGAGTAGGTCTCTGCACTGGGAAGGAGATGCTGCCAGACTGCTCACAAAGTTAGCATATTAATATACAGAAGGTACATTTGTGAATTTACGTTGCATTATTTTGTAGAGGTGGTCTTCTTTCCAGGTGGTGGACACTCAAGTTTTGGTGACTCCATGAGAGCTTTCAAGGTGAATATATCCTGCAGTGGTAGAAATAAGACAGAATTTGTACTTGTCTTGGACCTTTTTTGTCTGCCAGAATTGTAATTTGTCTAAGCAGTTGTCCTGGGGAATCAAAGCTTTGGGAAAAATTTAGAGAATTGACTTATTTGATTTATAATACAATAAACTTTATTTCCACAATAACATAATAACTATATGATTTTTAGATTGCATTCACATTTCATTGTGGAAAAGGCGCAAGCAGACGTTTAATACTTATGAAATGTTTCTTCCTTTCAAAACAGTGTTTATCTACAATCTACAGGACAGATTGAATTATTATAACACAGCAATGTGAGAATTATTATAACCCAACAATGTGAAAATGATAAAATAGTTTCTGTTTGTTTGTTTGTTTCTTGCGACATTTCAACCCATCTACAGCGGATATTGATCCACTGTAGATGGGTTAAAATGTCGCATATGTTTCAACAATTGCTCCAAAGTAAGTTTATTTCTTGTTGTCTAATGGAATTTTCTAGCCATGAACAATATATTTCGTAATCTTGTTGCTGTACTGTCACATGTGCATTTGAGTGATCTGCCAAAAGCCTCACATGTCACCGGCGGCTGTCATGTGTCTTAGTTAATGAAGCTATGAGTTGTTTAAATTATATCACCTTTGTTTTAATATTGTGTGTACAACTTTGGTGTGTCACGTGACAGCATGTTACAACGTGTCATTGTAACATTATTACAGGAGGTAGGCGTAATGGTGATGTCAGATTTGACCTTGGAGACGCGACCATGCGAGGGTCACCGTATCATACACCGGGAAATGCTTGCGTTCAGGAGTAAGTAACCAGCCTTGGGGTCTGGATCTCTTCGATATAAAGTGAATTTTTGTATTCTTTCCTGTGTGATTATAACTTGTTCTTTATAGTTTTGTCATAACTTGGTGTTAATGGCTGCGTGCGTGTGGGTGACATTGTTTCCCCTCCAAAATGATTCATGAATAAAGAAAAGAAACCCTCTGGACTCTAAGCAGCCCTTTGTTGGAATTTGTGTGACTCCTTACCATTGGAACACAACAGACCCAGTAGAGTAATTGGTTCGGCGACATGTATTACGCAGCCATCTTGAATCTGTATTGATTGTTCATAAATTTGAATCCGTTCAAAGAGATCCATTAACACAGCAAGTTGAGGAAAAGCAACCCAAATAACTACCTTTGTTTTGTTACATATATCACCAGTTGCTAGGTCAAGGGCAGTGGTCCACGGAAGGGAGTGAAAATAGAAAAAGGCGAGCAACCATTAGTGCCTGAGATGAGATAGACTTACATAGCTCCAACATTAGCATATTGATATGTTACAGTCTGTAAGATAAAAAGGTAGCCAGGGTTTGAAAAGTTTGGTTGACATTGAAAGCAGGTCACGTGACGATTGCTTACATATAATTTCAGCATCGGTTCAGGTACCCGCACCACCTAGATATTGTCTGTAAGATAAAAATGTAGCCAGGGCTTGAAAAGTTTGGTTGACAATGAAAGCAGGTCATGTGACGATTGCTTATATACAATTTCAGCATCGGTTCTGGTACCTGCACCACCTATATATAGTCTATAATTTCAGATGTTCGACGTTATTGTATGTCCGTATGTAAGTAGAACATGTGGTGTGTTAAGTATCTACACAGTAAATGTCACTGTCTATCTGTGTCTGTTGCATGAAATTTCAATTTAGTGTTGTTATCTTGCACTACTCTCTCCATCAACTGTCTTCATTCCCCTGTCTCTTTTGCTCTCGTTCTCCAATCCTTTCCCAATCCTTCCAAGTCTCTCTTTACGCAGTCCTCCCATCGCAGTCTAAGTCTTCCTCGCCTCCAATTACCTCCACTGTCTGGACATCTGCTTTCTTTGCCAGTCGTTCTCTTCCCATTCTCGCCACATATCCATCCTACATCAGTCTATTCCTCATATCTTAAAAACAACTAATAGTTCCAGGGAATTACATCTATATCAAAAAGGTCACACGTGTAAAACAGTAACACTAAGGGTCAGTCGTATAAGTTTGTCCAAAACGCATTACATATGGGGGTACATTACATTGCCATCAAATTATAATTTAGTGTTGTTGTTCTCTTTTTGATTCCCTGCCATCAGGGATGAGGAGGCCTCGATTCCGTTCCTTGATTTCAGTTATATATTTTTCTCCTTTTTTCTCAGTCATCTTGCACTGCTCTCTCCACCAACTGTCTTCATTCCCCTCTCTCTTTTGCTCTCGTTCTCCACTCCTCTCCCAAGTCTGTCAATGTCGAAGTTTTCCACGTCTCCTTTTCCCCTCCACTCTCTGGACATCTGCATTCTTTGTCAGCCTTTCTCCTCCCATTCTCCCCACATATCCAGCCTACGTCAGTGTATTCCTCATATCTTAAAAACAACTAATATTTCCAGCGAATTACATCTGTATAAAAAGGTGACACGTGACATTATAAACAGTTTGGGTGATGTTAACTATGGTAACCAGATACCTCTCAAACTGTACTGTTCTTCTGTATCCCGTGTTCGGCTGCCCTTTGTACATCTCTGTGAACACTGTCCCTTCATCTTATTTTCTGTTCTCTTTTAGCAAACTCTTCTATCAAAGTGTTGATGAACTTGTGGCTTTAGACAATGCATGATGAAGTAAAACAACTGACCTGATACATATATAAGTGAAATGAGTTTCACAATGTCATAACCAACATGTCCAATTCTCAAACATATAGTTACACTTTATTTTCAACATTTATTCAAACCTTGTTCTTGTTAGATCATAAATGTGGATTTTGTTTGAGTCTTTTTTTTTTTTTTTTGCTACTTTATTTTTCAATGTTGCTATTATCTGTAAACTGAAGTAATATATAAACAATAATTCAACTATTAAACCAATTCATCAAATGTCAACTGTACATACTAATGTTATAAGGTTAAACATTGCAAGACACAGACAACCACTTGTTAAAAAACCGTCCCCATATCCATTCATGCCTAGTAGTATTACTGCAGCAAATCACATTAAATAGGCTTGCTAATTTATCGGTAATAAATCTGTGATTCCGTCATATTTTTGTGCATTCCTACATAGACTTCGTTGCACATCGAAACATAATCGTACTCGAAATCCGGAACTACTTTCCTGAAACGTGGCTATGGGATTTGATTGATGTCGGGTAAGTTCGACAGTTTACTTTCCAGTAAATGAGAAATACTGTCAGAATCTACCAGTGTGGTTTTTTTGTTCATCAGATGTACCATTCCTTGGCTCATGATAAGTGGTTATCTTTCGCAAAAGAGGAAACATATCTGTATTTGGCGAAAACAAAAAGTGGCTCTAGATTATTGTTTTCACATATAGGTTTCATGAAATATTCATATGTGGCTTTTGATGAAAATTATGTTACTTTGAACAGGTGTTTTCGATGTGTAAGTGTAAATCTGTGTATGATATTAAATTGTGTGTACAAACTAGTGTAACTAAGTTGTTTATTGTTATGGAAAGTGGAGTAGATTTCATTTTTGTATTTCATGTATATTCTTTAGTTAAAAAAATTATACGATATTACTATTAATATTATGCACATGTTATATTGATGTTGGGGTAAAGTGCCTAATGAGCAGTGCGCTTCAACTTTCTCCCTTTCCATTTGAACTTCTTAAATCTATACTTTGTACATAATATATTACGTACATCTAATTTGTTCAATTGGAAATAAAGAATTTACTTATCCCTGACATGACCTGCTGCCTAGCAAAAATTATGCCAAGCCCTCAAAAATGGATGCCAAACACGTGGTGGGCTCGGACATTCCTTTGTATATTTTTTGAAAATATTGTCCCAAAAGTGTTTCTTTATGATAAAAACAGAAGGCTAAGTTTTTAGTATGACAACTCTGTGCGGGACGTTTGTTTTATCAGATGCCACGCTGCAATAGGAATGTTATTCACATATATAGCCATTATCAACACTGTTGGAAAAGGCAAAGCTTGACGAAGGTCACGTGCAAACTTTTGATTATGACAGGCAAACCATGACGTAGCAGAGGCATCAGTTGAATTGAATGTGTCTCAGCTTCAGCACCCACCCCAATGTGTGTCAGCTTCAGCACCCACCCCAATGTGTGTCAGCTTCAGGACCCACCCCAATGCGTGTCAGCTTCAGCACCCACCCCAATGTGAGGAGGAGCGCAGTGGTGCAGTGACTAGAGCTTGGGACTCTTGACTGAGAGAACTCAGGTTCAAATCATGTGCTGCCGTGTTGATGTTTGAACATGTTCATTCACTCTACATTGATCCAGTTCACTCAGTTGTGAGAATGAATACCGCGCGTTAATTGCAGCATCGCTGGATGCTTCCCAGAAAAGTTGAGGTGGTGTTCAAGTGAACTGGTCTGCCAGGGAGTAAAATGTAAATTACTTTGAGCCGTCCTAACGACTGATTACTGCACTAATAATAATAATAATAATAAATAAATAAATTACTTCTTCAGCGCCAGTATTCTCAGACAATCTGAGCTCAGTGGCGCAACAAAACCAAAGGATTAAGAATTCTCGTACTCGTTTACTAGGCGAAAAGATAGGTTTTCAGGTAATGGTGAAATGTAACAATATTTTTTTCTGCTGATTTAACGCTGACGGGAAGCGAATTCCTTATAGTCGGCGTGGCAACTGAAAAAGCTCGAGTTCCAACCTTTGTCTTAACCTGGGGAAAAGATAGTAACTTTGAAATAGACAACCGAAGCTGTCTGTGCTGTCTAACTGAGGTGAGCATTGAGCGTAAATATGCACGTTGTTTGTATAAAAGGGCTTGGTAGGTGATTGTACAGATCTTAAAGATAACGCGATATCCATATATAAGAACTTACCTTGTTTGTATCCCTAATAATCACGTGTTTCCAGATCGAGTGGTTCGAAGGTCGTGAAGCAGGAAGTGCCCCACACCATCACTGAGTGGATTGGGAGCATGTTCTGTATGAACCCCGCCTCCGGTCTGGGGGTGTCACCCCCCGCCACCCTCAAGGCCATTCAACCCTTCTTCCTCTCCTTCACCCTGCCCTACTCCATCGTGCGGGGAGAGAAGGTCGTCATTCCTGTCACTGTCTTTAGCTACCTGCCTGGCTGCATGGCGGTACGTTTCTTTATATTTTAATTTTTAAATAATATTTATTATTTTTAAGAAATTTTTAAAACCCTTTAATGCCCCATGTATCATATATGATAATCAATTATCTACATTAATTACTCAACATAAAATGCCATACAATCCTAAATGCCGAATGTATATTTTATGATACATGTAGTTAGATTGCAGTAATGATAGTAGCGACATCTAGTGGATTTGCATTAACTAATTTCTGAGTTATAGGAAACTGTGCCCCACCATTTTGCAAGTACAGCCACTTTTGTCTCAGATCAATGCCACATTTTACGAACTCGTGGTGAGTATCTATTATAAGTAATCGATAATGTCGTAACATGCTACTCAGTATTTATAATGGTTACAGCCTAACAATGCAGTGGGAACGAGTTTTGTTGCAATTGATACTTTTATATGTTGTATCATATATGCTACACTGGGCAGCTAAGCCAGCAATATATAACTGTCACCCGCAGCCAGGAGTTAGATACATTGGCATTTGGATTAGCAGTGAGCATTCACTGTTCAAAGACTTCAACGTAGCAGTTGTTAGGCTTATGAAAGTTGAATTCAGATAATCTACATGACTTATATTCATTATTATTATACCATTTTATAAAAAGAAAATTAAGTTTTGTTAACAAAACGTTCATTTTTCTAAAGTTATACACCATTGAGCTTACCCTTAATCATAGGAACTAGATTATGAGCGATTTGTAACACTCATGTGTCCATTACAACAATTGTATTTATTAATAAAAAAAACATGCTTACTTTTTCCAGCTGACAAGAGTATACAGCGCAATATGCTCTCGAGATTATTCTCAATGGAAGTGAAAGTGACTTTGAAAGCTGTAATGACAAAGAAATAACAGAGTTGGCGATGTATGACGAAGAAGTACCAGAACATAACCATTCATAATTACTTTAATTCAATTGATGATGAGCCATTATCGATATATCAAACAAATGGTCATGGGAAGATGGCGCATTTGTACCGCTTGATACTGCATTCGTTGCCGATCCAATGGAACCCCCAGTATAGTCTGCATGCAACTGTGTGCTACCCTTTAACCTATGTTACTCATCTGTGAACATGTGTAGGTTAGATGTAATAGTTGTAAGTCATTTATAGTGCATTCATTTTTAGAATTTTTTTTTTTGTATATCTCATCTAATGCCCAATGTAGCATATATGATACATAAAAAAACTAGGTCAAGGTCATTTATATGATGTTTTGATTGGAAATTTGAGTTAAGGGTCCACATAGTAGCAAATTCACAGCTTTTCTATTTTTATCTTGCATGCTTTTTATGTGTGGGTATTAAAGGGGTTTAATATTGTATTTAAAAAAAAATATTATGTTTTACTTTAATCAGTTACACGTGTGGTCAACTTAGTTAAATCCGCCTCATGTACGAAACTTATCACATTGAAATATCGCCTATGTAAGATAGATCATTAACTGTTTTAAATAATATGTTTACTCTTGTATAGACCACATGATAGATAAATGCCTTTTGATGAAACGTGGCTTGTGATATGTGCACAGTGGTTGTAAACAATGGCATGTTTTTGTGAAGCATGTTTTCGTTGTTTAATAATCTTAGTTATTATTAACATTTAATAAAAAGTATTTAACTCACTAACAACTTTGATAAAAAGTGTTTGTAGCCAGTCGATGAAAAAACTGTTATATATTTACAACATGAACATCTTGCATAAAATTTGTTTAGGTGTTGTAAAAATGGCACATTTGTTTCAAATGTTATAATAAATGGTTCAATGATCGATTATGAAAATCGAACCAACTCCCAACATTAAAATGTAATGCATTAACAGGTGTATAGATATTGCCAATGGATCCATGTTGATTAAACTGGTGACTTTATATCCTTTTTTACATATTTAATTATAATTTCACATATCTAATTATAATGTTTATAACTTATTTATCTCTTAACTTTAAAAATCCATTACTTAGTTTTTACATATTTAGTATTTATTTAATCCCACTTATGTATTTTTGATACCTAAATATATAGACCAATCAAAGGGTTTTACCTGAAGTAAATGTGCATTGGAACCTCACTATTAAGGTCAACCTCGGAGCTGAGCCAAAGTGACCTGTATAACGAGGTGACCGTATTAGCAGGACTAATATCCGACACTTTTCTGATACAGAAATAATTTGGGACTACCCTAGAGTGACCTTAATTGCGAGGTGGCTGTATTACTGAGGTGGCTGTCTTACCGATACCAATCTAGTGCCAATGTACCAATCTAGATGTTTTACCTGAATTAAATGTATTCTACTGCATTGTATGGTGACTAGGTGCAACTGGTGATGAAGAAGGCCAAGGGCCTGGAGGTAGTAGGACCGCGGGAGACACACCTGTGTGTGTGTGGGAATGAGGCCAAGACCCACAGGTACACCATCTCTGTGAGGGAGCTGGGAGAGGTCGACCTCACTGTGAAGGTAAGACGCCTGTCAATCTCCATACTCTTTCATTTCCTTCAACTGCAGCATCTTTTTATGAAAGCTATTGTTAATGGCTCAAAGATTCCGTTAGACTTAAAGAAATAAACTTTGGAGCAATTGTTGAACCATATGCGATCCTTTGACCCGTCTACAGCGGATCTTGTATCCATGGATAATAACATGGATAACTTGGCCCCGCAATGAACCGAGATCAGGGATACCACCTGCCCACCATCTACAACCAGATTATTCCACCAGAATCTGAGCTGCGTCACATGACGTCAGTGCGTGATCAAGATACACTGTAGAGGGATCAAAACATTGCATATTTTTCATCAATTGCTCCAAAGTAAGTTGATTTCTTGCTACAGCACAATTTCATTGTCTTATGCTGTCTTGTTTTAATAGTCACCTCCCAAGTCTCCAGATATATTACGAAAAAATGCGTTTCTCAATCTGTCGGTTTGTGGACTGATATCTCCGTTAGTTTTGCATGTATGGTGCTGAAATTTTATATGTGATGTAGCGGGCCCACTGGGGTGGTTCATTAGTTTTAGATTTTTTCTACATTTGTCCAGTGGTGAGGATCTGAGAGGTCACAATTTCAAAACAGCTGTATGAGTGCCACCCTCGTTTGCATTTTTACATGTTTGCTACATGTCTAATACAAAAGAGGGCGTCCAGTTGTCACCCACGAGCTACACATTGCATCAGGTTATTGTACTCAGTTATAATTCAGCCAAGAAAACCACATTTGTCAAATATATTGGTAATTCAGGACAAGACGTACTTACATGTTTATGTTCGAACAAACACGATCTAAAGAGTGTGACAGATTAGTCCTATCGATTAAGTGCTCGCTTAGCATGTCTGGGCTACCGAGTTCGAAACTCGGACTCGACCCATCATTTTTGGTATTATTATTGATGACATTAGATATATACTTAAGGTAATAATTACAATTCAGTCATATCGTTTGTTTTATAGTGTAGCTAAGATTAGAAAAGACACGACTACCTTTTTTCTCCGTGCAACGCTGTATAACTCAGCTAGTTAATACTATTATAATAATGTGGTCTTGTGTAGCACTGGTGTCTGGTCCGCGTATTGATGGTGACCCATTGAAAATCACGCTTTAAACGTAACATGGTCACCTTCATGAAATAAAGCTTTAATATATACTCCATTATCAGAACAAGTGTTTTGGCAACAGCCAATACAATGCCCAAACAACAACCATTTAGAATTGTCTTGTTTATTTCCAGGCCAGATCTGTGACAAGAATCATATCAGGCATGAGGATTCCATTTTTTTTTTAAAGCACTTGAATTAATCCTGGGCAGGATTGAAATAAATTAACACTTTATCTAATGATTTTACCAAAAAACGGATATAAAAGTTGACAAACAGGCTAGCAATGTTTGTTTGCTTTTCCCTTAAAATTAACTTCAAATGAGACGAGCAAATCAGTTGAATTTAGGAAGCACCTTTAAATGGCTTTGTTTATTTCCAGGCCAAGTCTGTGACGAGAGAGGGTGTGTGTGGGAATGGAGTGGACATGGTGTCAAAGGCCAAGGGTCGTGACGTTGTCACCCGAGTACTACTGGTGGAGGTAGGTTGTGTCATTTACTGTCACATCCACTGACATGTCACATTTCACCTGTTTATAATTATACTGGCGTTGTTCGTTGTTGTATTGTAGATTGTTCTCATCAGTACTGACTTCTACATTGTTATATACATTGTTATATACATTGTAATGTACATTGTTATGTACATTGTTATATAAATTGTTATATACATTGTTATATACATTGTTATGTACATTGTTATATAAATTTTTATATACATTGTTTTATACATTGTTATGTACATTGTTATGTTCATTGTTATGTACATTGTTATATACATTGTTATATACATTGTTATGTACATTGTTATATACATTGTTATATACATTGTAATATACATTGTTATATACATTGTTATATACATTGTAATATACATTGTTATATACATTGTTATATACATTGTTATATACATTGTTATATACATTGTTATGTACATTGTTATATACATTGTTATATACATTGTTATATAACTTGTTATATACATTGTTATGTACATTGTTATATACATTTTTATGTACATTGTTATATACATTGTTATGTACATTGTTATATACATTGTTATATACATTGTTATGTACATTATTATGTACATTGTTATATACATTGTTATATACATTGTTATATGCATTGTTATATACATTGTTATATACAATGTTATATACATTGTTATATACATTGTATATACATGTATATATCAGAGGTGACAGTATAAAGTAGAGCTTTCCTCTAGAAATGTTTTGCCTTTTTAAATGTTGAATATAAATGTGTAGGTTTTTATGATTTCATTGAAAATGAATAATTCATTCACACAAATGAGGTAGTAGATGGTGGATACTGTAATGGTTAGATTTCAAGTAAAGTTACTACACAATGAGGGAAATGAAAAATGTAATTGCAGAAAGATAACAAAAACAGGCAACATTTATTTGTATTGATATTGTATGTTTATGAAAATGTAATGTGTGCAGCATCTGGCAGGGGCTGGTTGAACAGTTGTATACCGCATTTTTCAGGAGTATCAGGATTTGTTGTGGATTGGATTGTCAAGAAAGTCTACCAGATTTTCACTTTTGATCACCAACAGCAGCCCCCCATTTTCCAAAGTTCAATCTGAGTCAGTATGACTCATTAAAATCTCCAACCTCACCCTGCCCCCCCCCCCATCTATTGGAGTTCAAACCAACAGAACACTGAACTTTAAAAAAAAAAAAATTAATCGTGGATTTTGAAACTCAAACATTGGCTGGCATAAAGTAATGATCTCTTGATAAGCCAATGTCTTCTTTCTTCATATGCCATCTGTGTTGCTATGGGTGATGTTAATGTAAACCTGCATGTTGCAGCCGGAAGGAAGAGAGATAGAGTACACGTACAGTCAGTTTGTCTGCCCATCAGGTAAGAATTCGTCACTTGTTTTGTCAGTTTAAAACACAAACTACTGCAACGTGTCATGAAGAATCTCCCATAGAAATCAGACAGTATGTTATTAACAGACACTGTGGTAATCCCATTGAAGAAAGTTTGCACATCACCCCTTATGTTCACTCATACAGAGTTATCCTGGTTTAACTAAGCAGTTTAGCCATTTCAGGTCTATCACCGTGTGACTACTGCAGACGGCATTCCGCAGTCGAATCGTCATAATCTACGTCGATACTTTCAGTGACAAGTCATTGAAAACACATATTATTGCCTTCCGAAACACGCTTTTGTCTAAGCCTAAATTGTTACTAAAATTGTCCATCAGATTTTTCAAAACAATGTCATCAGCAGTGCTGCTGCAAACAGCCGTTGCCATAATCGATGGTTGGCAGAATAAACGAAATAATGTAGGAATTTTCAATAGAACAGTATGACAACTTTGACATGAACGGAAGCCTGAGGTATTCCCCTAGCGCTCGATATGCAACAAGTGGTGCCACATAGCGACCAAACGGGAGTTATATTGAATGCAAGCAAGCTCATACCTGAACCCGCTATTGCGGGCAGCTGACTGCAAACTTCACTATATGGCTGCCCGCAATAGAGGGCTGCCGACACGAAATGGTAAACTTCACTTGTGCAACAAGTATGTCATAAACTGTTTTAAAGTTAAGTCAATTAAACTGCTGCTTTAAACACTCCTTTTGAAGCGGAGCTAATTGATATGTGTGACACTATTGGTCTGGTTATATCAGATTATGACAAATTTGGTCGAACTTGCAATACGTATACTTATGTGAGTGATGCACACAATTGTACGTCGTGGTTAGATCACTTTATTTGTTCGCATAGTGTTCACTCAAAGATCACTGATCTACATATTTTAGATAAATGCCCTAGTTCGGATCATCTCCCTGTAGGACTCGCTATCTCCACTTTTGTAACTGCAGAAAGTCAAGACAATGTCTCTGCGGCAAAGTGTGCTGATAACATTTTTCCTATTTTTAAATGATCTAAAGCACCAGATTATAATATCCGAGAATATGGAAAGAGTAGTGTTGTACATCTGGACAAAGTAGTAATCCCAGAATAATTTACATGCATTAACATTGATTGCTCAAATAGACAGCATTTTAACAAAATTTAACAAGATTGCCATCCAGAGAATTAACTCTAGATGGCAGGTGGACAAGGAAGCCCTTTGCCTTATCGAGATTCCAACCCTTTTATCTATGTGTACCCCGCCCTTCTAAGGTATGTGTCGATTTTATTTTTAAACATATTCACACTACTAGCATCCACACAATCATCAGATAATTTGTTCCATTCTTTCACAGTCCTTTGTGAAAATGAGAACTTTCTTATGCCTAATCTATACTGCTCCTTTACTAATGTAACTTCATGTCCTCTAGTCTTTCTATCTTTCTTAACTGGAAAAAAACATATTTCTATCAATATTTTCATAACCATTCAATATTTTAAACACTTCTATCTGATCTCTTCTCAATCTCCTGGTCTCTATAGTGTTGTTAAACCACATCATGTAAGGCGTTTTTCATAACTAAGATCCCTCAGTTTTGGTACCATTTTAGTCGATCTCCTCTGTACTCTTTCTAGCATATTTATGTGACATCGATAAACTATTTGATGATATAAGCACTGCACTTCAGGAATCCAGTCTTGAAACTATCAGTACATGCAAACAAATATTGTGTCAAGATTATATTGTACCTGGCTGGAACGATTATGTAAAGGAGGCACCCACTGAAGCCAACAATTCCTATATTCTGTGGCGTAATATAGGAAAACCCAAGCATGGTCCAATATGTGAATCCATGCGAAGAACTAGGTTACATTTTAAATATTTGCTCAAACAGTGTCAACAAAGAGAAGAAATGGCCCAAGCAGATGTCATGGCTAAATCCATGCATACTAAAGATACAGCTTCTTTTTAGAAAAATGTGTCCAAAACGTACTGTCAATGGTGCTAGTAACGCATCTTCCATATCTGACATGGAAAACACATCTTGAATCACTGTTAAATAATGTCACTTAGATGTAAATATGCAAAATGTGAAAGAGCGTATACACAATACTGGGAATGTGTGTAACGACAATAATGTACACATTATACCTTGCATGGCGCAGAATGCTGTAGACAATGATGTACACATTACACCTTGCACGGTGCAGAATGCTGTAGACAATGATGTACACCTTACACCTTGCACGGTGCAGAATGCTATAGACAATGATGTACACATTACACCTTGCACGGTGCAGAATGCTATAGACAATGATGTACACATTACACCTTGCACGGTGCAGAATGCTGTAGACAATGATGTACACATTACACCTTGCATGGCGCAGAATGCTGTAGACAATGATGCACACATTACACCTTGCACAGTGCAGAATGCTGTAGACAATGATGTACACATTACACCTTGCATGGCGCAGAATGCTGTAGACAATGATGTACACATTACACCTTGCACGGTGCAGAATGCTGTAGACAATGATGTACACATTACACCTTGCATGGCGCAGAATGCTGTAGACAATGATGCACACATTACACCTTGCACGGTGCAGAATGCTGTAGACAATGATGTACACATTACACCTTGCATGGCGCAGAATGCTGTAGACAATGATGCACACATTACACCTTGCACGGTGCAGAATGCTGTAGACAATGATGTACACATTACACCTTGCATGGCGCAGAATGCTGTAGACAATGATGCACACATTACACCTTGCACGGTGCAGAATGCTGTAGACAATGATGTACACATTACACCTTGCATGGCGCAGAATGCTGTAGACAATGATGTACACATTACACCTTGCACGGTGCAGAATGCTGTAGACAATGATGTACACATTACACCTTGCATGGCGCAGAATGCTGTAGACAATGATGCACACATTACACCTTGCACGGTGCAGAATGCTGTAGACAATGATGTACACATTACACCTTGCATGGCGCAGAATGCTGTAGACAATGATGCACACATTACACCTTGCACGGTGCAGAATGCTGTAGACAATGATGTACACATTACACCTTGCATGGCGCAGAATGCTGTAGACAATGATGCACACATTACACCTTGCACGGTGCAGAATGCTGTATACAATGATGTACACATTACACCTTGCATGGCGCAGAATGCTGTAGACAATGATGTACACATTACACCTTGCACGGTGCAGAATGCTGTAGACAATGATGTACACATTACACCTTGCATGGCCCAGAATGATGTAGACAATGATGTACACATTACACCTTGCACGGTGCAGAATGCTATAGACAATGATGTACATATTACACCTTGCACGGTGTAGAATGCTGTAGACAATGATGCACACATTACACCTTGCACGGTGCAGAATGCTGTATACAATGATGTACACATTACACCTTGCATGGCGCAGAATGCTGTAGACAATGATGTACACATTACACCTTGCACGGTGCAGAATGCTGTTGACAATGATGTACACATTACACCTTGCATGGCCCAGAATGATGTAGACAATGATGTACACATTACACCTTGCACGGTGCAGAATGCTATAGACAATGATGTACATATTACACCTTGCACGGTGCAGAATGCTGTAGACAATGATGTACACATTACACCTTGCACGGTGCAGAATGCTGTAGACAATAATGTACACATTACACCTTGCATGGCGCAGAATGCTGTAGACAATGATGTACACATTACACCTTGCATGGTGCAGAATGCTATAGACAATGATGTACACATTACACCTTGTATGGCCCAGAATGCTGTAGACAATGATGTACACATTACACCTTGCACGGTGCAGAATGCTGTAGACAATGATGTACACATTACACCTTGCATGGCCCAGAATGCTGTAGATAATGATGTACACATTACACCTTGCACGGTGCAGAATGCTATAGACAATGATGTACACATTACACCTTGCACGGTGCAGAATGCTGTAGACAATGATGTACACATTACACCTTGCACGGTGCAGAATGCTGTAGACAATGATGTACACATTACACCTTGCATGGTGCAGAATGCTATAGACAATGATGTACACATTACACCTTGCATGGTGCAGAATGCTATAGACAGTGATGTACACATTACACCTTGCACGGTGCAGAATGCTGTAGACAATGATGTACACATTACACCTTGCATGGCCCAGAATGCTGTAGACAATGATGTACACATTACACCTTGCACGGTGCAGAATGCTATAGACAATGATGTACACATTACACCTTGCACGGTGCAGAATGCTATAGACAGTGAAGTACACATTACACCTTGCACGGTGCAGAATGCTGTAGACAATGATGTACACATTACACCTTGCATGGCCCAGAATGCTGTAGACAATGATGTACACATTACACCTTGCACGGTGCAGAATGCTATAGACAATGATGTACACATTACACCCTGCATGGTGCAGAATGCTATAGACAATGATGTACACATTACACCTTGCACGGTGCAGAATGCTATAGACAATGATATACACATTACACATTGCATGGTGCAGAATGCTATAGACAATGATGTACACATTACACCTTGCATGGTGCAGAATGCTATAGACAATGATGTACACATTACACCTTGCACGGTGCAGAATGCTATAGACAATGATGTACACATTACACCTTGCACGGTGCAGAATGCTATAGACAATGATGTACACATTACACCTTGCACGGTGCAGAATGCTATAGACAATGATATACACATTACACATTGCACGGTGCAGAATGCTGTAGACAATGATGTACACATTACACCTTGCATGGTGCAGAATGCTATAGACAATGATGTGCACATTACACCTTGCACGGTGCAGAATGCTATAGACAATGATGTACACATTACACATTGCACGGTGCAGAATGCTGTAGACAATGATGTACACATTACACATTGCACGGTACAGAATGCTGTAGACAATGATGTACACATTACACCTTGCACGGTGCAGAATGCTGTAGACAATGATGTACACATTACACATTGCACGGTGCAGAATGCTATAGACAATAATGTACACATTACACCTAGCACGGTGCAGAATGCTGTAGACAATGATGTACACATTATACCTTGCATGGTGCAGAATGCTACAGACAACTTGAAGTCTGGTGAAGCATGTGGTGATGATGGTTTATCTGCAGAACATTTTTATACAAGCAGATAGGCGCATCACTCTATTATTGTCAATGTTTTACACCAGTGTTATCTCACATGGATATCTGCCTGATGACTTTATGAAAACTATTATTATACCCTTGGTGAAAAACAACTCCGGTGACACTAGTGATGTTAACAACTACAGACCTATAGAACTGCCAGGCAGTCACAGTTGCTTCTATATTTGAAATTTTTTTACTTGAACTTATGGAATCCTACTATGATACAACAGACAATCAGTTTGGATTCAAGAAGGGCCATTCTTGTGATCATTATATATATGCGTTAAAAATGTTATTCAATATTATAGAAACTACAATAGTCCTGTGTATGCATACCTTTTAAATGCATCAAAAGCATTTGATAGAGTTAACCATTGGACACTCTTTAGACAATTGCTCAGTCGTGGTGTGCCAATCCTACTCGTACGAATTTTGTTATACTGGTACAGAACCCAAATGTTTTGTATTAAATGGGGGTCAACGACCTCTGAGTTTTTTAATGTCTCAAATGGTGTTAGACAAGATAGTATTTTATCTCCATATTTATTTAATGTATATGTCGATGATTTAAGCATTATGTTTAAAATCTCTCGAGTAGGATGTCACCTACACAACATCAGTACAAACCATATGTTCTATTCAGACGGTTTATGTGTTATTGCACCTAGCCCCAGTGGACTCCAGGCACTGCTGAATATTTGTGCCATATTTGGCTTCGGCAATGACATTATATATCATCCTATAAAGTCAGTATGCATGGTTTTCAAACCTTATGGTTTTTCACCTCAAATATCCAGATATTTACTTGCATAGAAACAAACTGGGATATGTTGAAATGACAAACTATTTAGGGGTGAACATCTGCAATGACTTGAAGGATGATGAAGATATGCTAAGATACTTGCGCAGCTTTTATGCCCAGTCCAACAGCATCATCCGAAAATTCCACAACTGTTTCATCGGTGTTAAACTTAATTTGTTCCATGCATATTGTTGTTCAATTTACTGTTCCGAACTCTGGGTACATTTCAACAAAGGCACTTATTTAAAACTTAAGGCCCATACAACAATATGCAAGACGGATCCTAGGTTACCACCGATGGGACAGTGCAAGTAATATGTTTGTAAATAATGCTATTGACTCATTTGACGCCCTATTACGTAATTTTTTTTATGGTTTTAGAAAGCGGGTTCTTAATATTGACAATAATATGGTAAAATATATGTGTAACTGTAGAGAAATTGTTAATGGGCCCATGTGGTCCTGCTGGTCAAAATCCCTATATGTTGTAAAATAGTAACTTTGTTATATATCTTTTATATATATATATATTTATTTATTTCCATTTTTATTATTCTTTTTATTTCTTAACTTATTAGCGTGGTTTACTTATTTATATATTTTACTTATTATTTATAATGGTGTACCTTTTATTCCTATTAGCATGTATTACTTAAATGTATATGTACTATGGATTTTTGTACCTGAAATAAGAACATTCATTCACTTCTGTGTGAACACAGCATTAGTCTCGTTTAGTCGACTCTCTCCAGACGCATCATTTAGCTGTTGCCATCATACAATATCACTTCATTTTGGCGATAGGGCTTGTATTTACACGTACAATTAATACTATATACTAACTGTTTTGGATAATGCAAATACATTTCTAACAGCTTTAAACATAATAACAGGTACCTGAAAATAAGTTTATTAATACTGGATTTGAAACCACAACAAAACATTATCGCATGCAATTTCATTTGATTTTATTGCATGACTTGTGCCAATGTATTCATAGTTATGAAGTGGTTCAAATGCTTTCTATACACTGAAAACTTATTTGATGATGGCAAAACAGTCAATGTTATTGGTTACTCTGACACTGCTGTGTTCTCCTCTTTCCCTGAGACCTTCAAGTGTCTCTGTTCTCTTTAGTACGTGTAGTCTGTCCACCTTCATGTGTCTCTGTTCGCTTTAGTACGTGTAGTCTGTACACCTTCATGTGTCTCTGTTCTCTTTAGTACGTGTAGTCTGTCCACCTTCATGTGTCTCTGTTCTCTTCAGTACGTGTAGTCTGTCCACCTTCATGTGTATCTGTTCTCTTTAGTACGTGTAGTCTGTCCACCTTCATGTGTCTCTGTTCTCTTTAGTATGTGTAGGCTGTCCACCTTCATGTGTCTCTGTTCTCTTTAGTACGTGTAGTCTGTCCACCATCGTGTGTCTCTGTTCTCTTTAGTACGTGTAGTCTGTCCACCTTCGTTCTGACCAAATCACCTTCCCACATCATTCAACTTTGTACTCATCTTCCATTTAAGCTAAGCTGCATCCCGCACACACACACGCACGCACGCACGCACACACATACACACATGTACATACACATATATATATACACACACACATGTATATATACATACATATATATATATATATATGTATATATATATATGTATATATGTATATATGTATATATATATATATATATGTATGTATATATATATATGTGTGTGTGTATATATATATATGTGTATGTACATGTGTGTATGTGTGCGTGCGTGCGTGCGTGCGTGCGTGTGCGTGTGTGTGCGGGATGCAGCTTAGCTTAAATGGAAGATGTGTACAAAGTTGGATGATGTGGGAAAGTGTTTTGGTCAGAACGAAGATTAATATATATATATTAATGAATAATGGACATACCGGTATATATCCCAGTGAAAATCAATAATGTTTTTTGTGTGCAAAAACTAGAACGCCTCATCCGACAACCCATCATCTCAGATTTCACCTCATCCCAAACAAACATCTTCTGTCTCGCTGCTCGTATTTTTGTTCTAAGATCCCATCCCATTGCTTCAGATCGCCTGAGCACGATCCGGGAACCTGTGTCCATGCATTTGTCCGAGAACCTATCGGAGGTGGTGCCCGGCTCAGCCAGGGGAACCATTTCTGTTATCGGTACGTATCGTACACAGATAATTTATAGCCACATGATCAACATGTATAAGACATATGTCTATTAGGAATGTGTTTTGGTGTTGTACATTCAGCCACTTCAGTCCTCCTACGTATGAACAAGAAAATAATTTATCTTAACACTGTTCATATTAAAGGCACCAAGTCCATATCTCATTCATTAACATTTACTTAGATAATGTTGTTATTACTAGAATAAGTATGTTGAAGTCATATTGCCTGCCAAATTGCATGTAATAACCCAGAAACAGTGTTCACAGTTTCAAAGTTGTGCTCATGTTGTGTTGTAAATAATTGTAAATAAAACAGTTTGTAAACAGTGTTAGTTTGTTTATTTTTTCTGACACGCAGTATATCATTTTGTGCAGTAAAGAATTTTGGTTGAACTAATATTAATATTTAAACAATAAATTATTTTTTTTATGATTAGTTTTATGTAACAATAAGAACATACATCTTCTATATAATAGCAGAGATTGGTTAAAAGGAGATTATTTGAAAATAGCATAGCAAGAGTTATTAACAAAAAATAAAAAGAGAGTATTTCCCAAAGTGGGAGACCTATCCCTTCTTCTGCACTGGAGCACAGTGGCACAGTGGATAGAGCTTCGTACTCTCGACCAGTAGAACCTGGGTTTGAAACGGTTTTGAACCTAGGGCAAGTTCGCTCACTCTATGTTGCTCCAGTTCACTCAGCTGTATCAATGAGTACCTGGCTATAGACAGTGGAGGATATTTGTGTATGAATAGTCTTCGTGTATTAATTGCAGCGTGGCTGGATGCTTCCCAGAGAAATCGAGATGGTGTTCAGTTGAATAGATCTGCCAGGGAGTAAAGTGTAAAGCGCTTTGAGCAGTCCTGAGGACTGGATACTGCACTATATAAGAACTTACCTTTACTTTCTAGTCATTCACTTATTTAATATTTAATATTTTCCGTTTTGTAGGGGATGTGATGGGACCCACCCTCTCAGGCCTGGACAAGTTGTTAAAGGTGCCGACAGGCTGCGGAGAACAGACCATGATCATATTTGCCCCCAACATCCACGTTCTACATTACCTGACCAGCACCAACCAGTTGTCTGCAGGCAGTCCCGTCAAGGCAAAGGCCATCGAGTACATGAAAGTTGGTAAGTCGTTGCTCGAGCCCGTACCCCGGGCACTGCACATTCGTCCAAGCTGCCACTAAAATATGGAATTTTCTGCCAACTACTGTTACTTCCAAAACCTCACTGCAAAATTCAAGGCAGCCTTTAAAGACTCACCTTTTTATTACGGCCTACATGGCTTGAATGACCGCAGAAACATTTTATCCTAAGTTATACATATTTTTTAAAATTATTATTTTTATCTTGATCTTTTTAACACCTGACAAAACATTTTATAGTACTTATTTTAAGAATTTATTTTTTATAATCTACTCATGTTTACACAGCACTATTATCTAAATTAATTTTGTGTTATATTAAAATTTGTTTAATTATACTATTTATATATTAGTGTTATGTATGTATATGGTGCTATATAAAATAAAGATTATTACTATTATTATAAGAATTCATGGTAATGTGTAGTAACAGCGATGGAGCATCCTTCTGTCAGTCTCCCAATGGTGCGGGAATTAATATAATATTTGGGAGTTGAGAAACAGAGCATCTGCTGTTGGATCATCACATCAGAAGAAAGAGGGGTTCTGTTGAAAATGTTTCGTCACCGTGCTGCAATAATTTCACTTTCTCCACTGTCTCGCCTCTCGACTGATGACATTGGAAGATGGGGGGTGCTGTTGAATAGTTTTGGCAGCGACATACAACAATTTAGAAGGTCCCCACTAACCTCCAATTGCACTCCCCTTGAGGCTCACCAAAAACACCCACATTCAGGCTCAGTTTTACGGATCTGTCCCCCAACAAAATTCCAGGACTGCTTCCCCTTGCCCCCCTGTTCCTGCACCTATGGTCAGACCTGCAGCACAAATACGCAGTACTCGAGCCTCAAGTCTGTATGTCACAAGGACCTTGGTCCGAGTCCACCTGTTGATGTTTAGAAACTTTTGCCTGTGTCTTTTGGACAGGGCACTAAAACCTGCTGATCCCTTCTATGTCTGCCAGGGTAAGCAAAATATCCCACACAGGGAGCAAATGTGTAAACTGTCATGAACTTGTCCAGTTGTTGTCTCTGATTGGATCTTGCTGCATCAAGGTGTCACCTCCTGGTCAGCACTGTCAGAGATGATTCCTACATAAGGATGGGTGGCCGTATGATCACAAAAGCATGCATCAGTATTCTTTAAAATATGATATCATGATATGATATATATATATATATATGTATATAACTTATGATCTAAATTGTGGATATGTACGATATATATTTCCATGAATCACTGAGATGAATGTCTGACTAATTGTCTAAAATATGTTTTGCATCCATATGTTGATATTCATGTTTGTATAACATATTGTTTTACTAATGTATGCAACTGTTGAATGAATGGTTACCTGTGCATTTATTCTAAATTAGGTTCAATTGCATTTAAATACAGGGGAATAATTGTAAACAACACCACATTTCACTGCTTATTAAAACCGTTTGAACAGATCATAAATCGAAACCCTTTTTGTTCGCAACTGTTTTTTGTGGAGCACGGTGGTATCGTGTTAGAGAATCGAACTCTCGATAGACAGAATCCGCATTTGAATTATTTTCCTGCCGTTTTGAAGAACCTTAGACAAGTTCATTGAATCTACATTTCGCCAGTTTGTTCAGCTGTATGAATGAGTACCTGCCTACAGACAGTGGCAGATATTTTTGCACAAATAGTCTTCGCGCATTAATTGCAGCATGGCTGAATGCTTCCCAGGGAAGTCTAGATGGTGTTCGATTGAACAGGTGTGCCAGGGAGTAAAGTGTAAAGTGCTTTGAGCAGTGCTATATAAGACCTTTCATTTAGTGTTGTGTTTCCTATCATTACAGTGATGCGTTGTTTTGTTGCAAATAACTGAGTAAGTTTTATGCAGGTTACCAGAGGGAGCTAACGTTCCGTCACAACGACGGATCATACAGTGCTTTCGGCAAGAGCGACGATTCAGGCAGCATGTGGTTGACGGCCTTCGTGGTGAAGTCTTTCGCCCAGGCCCGCACATACAACTTCATTGACATGAAACAGCAAACAACCAGCATCAACTGGTTCCGCTCCAAACAGCTCGAGAACGGCTGCTTCCCTCAGGTTTGTTGAGCACAACGTTATTCCTTGAACGAAAATTATAATGAAAACATCTTGTGTATTAAAGGGATATAGTCTGTTCCTCTACCCGGAATTAACCAGTGTAATAATTTGTGCGTGGAAATCTGGAAATTGATTAACATCAAAGTATTATTATTATTAAATACAGTTTAGTGTGGATTGTAGCCTTTACGCTTTCAATACTTTTATTCTAGTTTTGTGAACATTTTCTTTAAAGTCAGGAACAGACAGCCTCGCTCTGAAAGAAGAGACTTGAATTGACTTGACAGCATGTGACTTGATTGACATACACAGTTGATGGCCATTTACTCAAGACCTGATTCGATGACCATTAACTTGAGACAGCCATTGACTTAATACTTGACTTGATGGCCATTGACTTGAGACTAAACAATAACATGACAGCCATTAACTTGATACTTGACTTTATAACCATTGTCTTGAAACTTGATGTGATTGCCATTGACCTAATGCTTGCCTTGACAGACATTGACTTGAGTCTTGCTTGACAGCCATTAACTTAAGACTTGACTTGACAGCCATTTACTTGACTTGACAGCCATTGTCTTGACTTGATAGCCATTGAGTTCCGGCTTGACTTGACGGTCATTGTCTTGAAACTTGATGTGATTGTCATTGACTTAATGCTTGACTTGACAGCCATTGACTTGAGACTTGGTGTGATTACCATTGACTTAATGCTTGACTTGTTAGCCATTGAGTTGATCCTTAACTTTACAGCCATTACATGGAGACTTTAATTAACAACCATTGACTTGATACTTGACTTGACAACCATTGTCTTGAAACTTGATGTGATTGCCATTGACTTAATGCTTGACTTGACAGACATTGACTTGAGTCTTACTTGACAGCCATTTACTTGAGACTTGACTTGACAGCCATTGTCTTGAAACTTGATGTAATTGCCATTGACCTAATGCTTGGCTTGACAGACATTGACTTGAGTCTTGCTTGACAGCCATTAACTTAAGACTTGACTTGACAGCCATTTACTTGACTTGACAGCCATTGTCTTGACTTGATAGCCATTGATTTCAGGCTTGACTTGACGGTCATTGTCTTGAGACTTGATGTGATTGTCATTGACTTAATGCTTGACTTAACAGCCATTGACTTCAGACTTGGTGTGATTGCCATTGACTTAATGCTTGACTTGTTAGTCATTGAGTTGATCCTTAACTTTACAGCCATTACATGGAGACTTTAATTAACAACCACTGACTTGATACTTGAATTGACAGCCATTGACTTGACTGGACAGCCATTGACTTCAGACTTGACTTGGCGGTCATTGACTTGAAACTTGATGTGATTGCCATTGACTTAATGCTTGAGTTGACAGACATTGACTTAACTCTTACTTGACAGACATTAACTTGAGACTTGACTTGACAGCCATTGACTTGACTTGACAGCCATTGTCTTGAAACTTGATGTGATTGCCATTGACTTAATGCTTGACTTGACAGACATTGACTTAACTCTTACTTGACAGACATTAACTTGAGACTTGACTTGACAGCCATTGTCTTGACTTGATAGCCATTGACTTCAGGCTTGACTTGACGGTCATTGTCTTGAGACTTGATGTGATTGTCATTGACTTAATGCTTGACTTGACAGCCATTGACTTGAGACTTGGTGTGATTGACATTGACTTAATGCTTGACTTGTTAGCCATTGAGTTGATCCTTAACTTTACAGCCATTACATGGAGACTTTAATTAACAACCATTGACTTGATACTTTATTTAACAACCATTGACTTGATACTTGACTTGACAGCCATTGACTTGACTTGACAGCCATTGACTTCAGACTTGACTTGGCGGTCATTGACTTGAAACTTGACTTGACAGACATTGACTTAACTCTTACTTGACAGACATTAACTTGAGACTTGACTTGACAGCCATTGACTTGACTTGACAGCCATTGTCTTGAAACTTGATGTGATTGCCATTGACTTAATGCTTGACTTGACAGACATTGACTTAACTCTTACTTGACAGACATTAACTTGAGACTTGACTTGACAGCCATTGACTTGACTTGACAGCCATTGTCTTGAAACTTGATGTGATTGCCATTGACCTAATGCTTGACTTGACAGACATTTACTTGAGTCTTACTTGACAGCCATTAACTTAAGACTTGACTTGACAGCCATTGGCTTGACAGCCTTTGATTTGACTTGACAACCATTGTCTTGACCTGACAGCCATTGACTTCAGGCTTGACTTGGCCATCATTGTCTTGAGACTTGATGTGATTGTCATTGACTTAATGCTTGACTTGACAGCCATTGACTTGAGATTTGGTGTGATTGCCATTGACTTAATGCTTGACTTGACAGCCATTGCGTTGATCCTTAACTTGACAGCCATTAAATGGAGACTTTAATTAACAACCATTGACTTGATACTTGACTTGAATGCCATTGTCTTGACTTGACAGCCATTGACTTCAGACTTGACGGTCATTGTCTTGACTTGGCAGCCATTGACTTGAAACTTGATGTGATTGCCAATGACTTAATGCTTGACTTGACACTTGACAGACATTGACTTGAGTCTTACTTGACAGCCATTAACTTGTGACTTTACTTGACAGCCATTGTCTTGAAACTTGATGTGATTGCCATTGACCTAATGCTTGACTTGACAGACATTGACTTGAGTCTTTCTTGACAGCCATTAACTTAAGACTTGACTTGACAGCCATTGACTTGACTTTACAGCCATTGTCTTGACTTGACAGCCATTGACTTAATGCTTGACTTGACAGCCATTGACTTGAGACTTGATGAGATTGCCATTAAGTTAACGCATGAGTTCATAGACATTGACTTGAGTCTTACTTGACAGCCATTGACTTCAGATTTGACGTGATTGCCATTGACTTCAGACTTACACATCATTGATTGAGGCTTCACTTACCAGTCAGAGACATGCCAACAAATCTGACAATTTGTTGCACTGTATGATTTGCATTGTACGTGCTTGTTGCAGGTTGGACGTGTGCTCCACAAGGACATGAAGGGAGGCCAGAATGGCTCCACGGCCAGTCTTACGGCCTTTGTCCTACTGGCCATGCTAGAGGAAGGAGCCCCCATTCAGGTTGGTGAACTCCCAGCACTGCTTTTTCTAGAGACCCGTCCACCCATCATTTGGATGGGTAAAATACATTTTTGGGCAGGTGGAAATTTTATTTGGATGGATGGAAATTTTAGGAGCAAAAAAACTTATTCATTATTGACTGACACAGTTAGATATGTCATTATGCTTTACAAATGTGTGTCACATTTATACATGCCTGTATTCATTTGTCTTGATATGGATGTGCATGTTTGGACTGGATTGTATAGGCTTGTGGAGACGTGTGTATCTACCAAGACATTTTTGAACTGGTAAAACTTTTATTCTGCGTAAATGCCTGACTCACAGTCTTCTATAAGGTTATGTATAAAACTATGTTAGAGTTTGCACATATTAAGTTACTTGTGCCTTCTACTGTCACTTCACAATTATTCCTGAGGTAGCTAGCAAATTTTGTGACGTCATTTTTAAGATTAGTAGTTTTGTTAACTCGTGTCAGTAGCTAGAGCAACAATGTCTGATATTGATTCAGTAGGTTGTGCTTGTTGTGATCAAACATCCCTATATCTTGTTTACTTCTGAATTCCCTTGTTTTCTATTAATTGTAGACCATGCGAGAATGAGCACACTTCCAGAGCTGTCAAATATCGCATTTGGTGTGAGATTTACAAATTTGGTGACAATCTCGCACTGTCATAGCTATCTGTAAATCTCATGCATATGTACCATTTACAAAAAATATTTTCATGTACCTGCTGACACATTTATTCATGCACATGGGAGGATAACACATGTCCACGGAATCCAGTAGTTTATTTTTTCCATCGTCAGTGACGCATACAAACAATTGTCTGGGGAAATTTGAATGATTGCAAGTGCTGCTACCAGTTGGGAAACCAGAGTGCTGCCCCTGGTGCGAAGTTGGGGGGCAGGATCTCACGAGAATGTTTGTTGTAGGATGTGGCGGTGCAACAGGCAGAGCAGTGTCTCGAGTCTCAGACCATCACTGATACGTACACCCTCTGTCTGCTTGCCTATACCTATACGATGATGGACCGCAACTCACCCCAGCGTCAACTAGTGATGGACAGACTTGAGCGGCTCGCCATCAACGAAGGTGACTCGACGATCGTCATACATAACATGACACTTTATTGCATCTAGTGCAGAATTCGTTCTACAAAATATTGGAGATTGATGATGTAGATGGGCAAGTGATGGGTGGATGGATGGAATATGAGGGGTGTGGGTGACGAATGAAGGAGTGATGGGTGGATGGATGGAATATGAGGGGTGTGAGTGACGAATGAATGAGTGATGGGTGGATGGATGGAATATGAGGGGTGTGAGTGACGAATGAATGAGTGATGGGTGATTGGATGGAATATGAGGGGTGTGAGTGACGAATGAACGAGTGATGAGTGGATGGATGGAATATGAGGGGTGGGAGTGATGAATTAATGAGTGATCGGAAAAGGCAAGGTTCGAAAAAGGCAAGATTATCGGCTCATTGATTGTTGTGTAGGGAAATGGCATTATGTAGGATTGTTCTATTATATATTTGCGTTTTTTCAAAGTATGTTATTTATTACTAGTTGAATGCAAGGCAAGAAGAGGCACCTGTTAATATTTTCTGGCTAAATACGCCCCTGCATCTGCGTATAATCTCAGCTGTCACTAAATATACAGTCAAACAATATTTATTGTTGGTGCCCCAAAACAGTCATTATTTGACTCTATGTAATTGGACTCGTAAAAATATAGAGTAAATGAAAATAATTCTTTTCGTAGATTTTTGTGGGTGCGAAAACATACAGTATCTGAGTAAATACATATTGTATATAGCACCAATGTTACTATATTATAATGCAAGTTAGCAAGCATCATTTACCAGTGCCTGCTCACGCAATCAGCCAACAAGCAGCGTTGGTGCCAAAAACCTCATTCTACTGGGTCTCTCTGGGTGAATTATAATTATAAATCTATGAACCACCCTCAGGCGCTCGCTAGCACAACATTAAAACACATCTGCACATTGGTTGCTGCCAGTCGTACTGAATACTAGATAAGATTTTCAAAAAATTAGCCTCGAACATATAAACCCCGTCTACATGACGTTTTTAACCCGGGATACGTGTCTACACGGTGACAAAATGCCGTGCTAAAATGCCGCACTAAAAGTTAGCCCGGGCTAAGTTAGCCCCGCAATTGTAGGTGGACCAGGCGCGGGCCAGGCGCGGGTTATGCTCAGCAGCGCTCATGTAGATGGATAACCCGGGTTATCTCGTAGTGTCTTGGCTCCACTATAGATGTCATAGTGGTCGTTAATGGGGGAGGGCGGATATCCAGGCTTGTTTCGATGGAAGCGTAAGAGACGCCAAAATATACGTCAGGATGAGCCATGAATTGTCGCAGCTAGGTCCTGGAGACGGATACGTCAGGATCCCAACTCAGATAAGAAACAAAAAGTCTACAGTTCATCATCTGAATGAGCAGCCTAATGATTGCGATGAGGTTGACGTATACTTTCGATATTGGTCAATTTGATCAGTTTATTCGCGGGTGTGTTGTTAGACAATTTGTATCCGCAAGTAGAATACGTAATGCACCCTATAGTGGCATTACAAAGCACCACTCACGTCGTACTGACCCCACTGCACCGAGATGCTTCGTGTAGACGCTACAGATTTAACCCGGGTTAAATTACGCTTCGTGTAGACGCTACACAGGTTTAACCCGGGCTAAAATAGCCCGGGTTAACTTTAACCCGGGTTAAATCGCCGTCCGTGTAGACGCAGCTATAGGAAATTACTGAAAAATTAAATTGTTCACCATTATATCCCATCTGTTATGTGAAAAATCCCTGTTTCCAATCTATTTGACAACAGATATACATGCATGGATTCTGATGTGTTTTGAAAACTATCTGTAAGATGGCGCCACCACATTAAACAGTAAGGAAGATAAGGAGGGAACTTTAACTGATCGTTTCTAATTCTGCGTAGGTGGTATGAAGCACTGGAGTGCACAGACAGGCAGTGGTGATAGTTCGACGCTGGCAGGAAGTGAGGAGCAGTCGTCCGCAGACATTGAGATGACGGCCTATGCACTGCTCGCCTACATCACAAAGGGGCTTGCGGGTAACGTTGTTCCGGACGCCATGCCAATTGTTAAGTGGCTCAGCAAGCAACGCAATGCGTACGGAGGATTCTCTTCCACGCAGGTTAGTGTGTGTTTACGAAGCATAGTCGCTCTCAATCGACAGATTCCGAGTTAAAATCATGTGGAGCCATGTCGAACCTGGGGTTACTTATCTTTACCTTCACTAAAAGGTAAAGTAAAGGTAAGTTCTTATATAACGCAGTATCCTGTCGCCAGGATTGCTCAAAGCGCTTTACACTTTACCCCCTGGCAGACCTGTTCTATCAAACACCATCTCGACTTCTCTGGGAAACATCCTGGCATGCTTTAATTAATGCGTGAAGTCTATTCATACACAAATATCCACCACTGTCTCATTCATACAACTGAGTAAACTGGAGCAATGTAGAATGAACAAACTTGCCCAAGGTTCGACACCGCCGCACATGATTCGAACCCGGGTTCTCTCGGTCAAAAGTCGGAAGCTCTTACCGCTACGCTACTGCGCTCCACAAAACTAAACTGATAAGGTGATAGGATATATAACGTTTTGTCATCCCAGTTTTACTACCCCTTGTATTAACATTGCTTAGTAAAATGTTTTGAGTTTGAATTTGTTGGGGTTTCTGAAAACATACGGTGTCCAAGTAGATAGTCGTTCATTTGATTAAATGTATGGGATGTGGCGGTACTATTTTGGGTATAATTACAATTGCCTCATTTGCAGTTACATTTCAAAAATGAAATTACAATTATGGTCTTACAAAAAATTGGCTACAATTCTACACAAGGAGTCAGTTGCAATGGTTCATAAGTTATATGAAGCTACATTATGAACGAGAATTCCTTATCACAGATCATTTTTTAAAGATGGCTTTATGTGAACGTGCGTTTACTATTACAGTTTCTAATTACAATTCCCCATTGCAGTGAAATCATTGTTTACATTGCTAAGACAACTTTCAACCTTATTTAATAACATTAATGGAGTTTTTGTGTTAAAGATGGGTACCGAATAATTTATGGATCCAGTACATCGTGGTTTACCTATATCACAATAATAAGTATGCACATGACCTCCATCAAGCTTTGCAAACAATGTTGACAGTTAACAGTTATATATGTGAATGACATTACTGTTGCTGCTGACATCTCTTAAATACAGTTGTCACTTTAAAAGCTTTGCCTGATGTTTTTGTCAGAAAGAAAAACTTTTGGGGAGCAAGAATTTAAACAAAATATATGATGGAGTGGTCGAATGCCCTTCATGTTTAGCATGATGGCTAAATATACATGTTGCTAGGCAACACTTGGTGGGGGGCGGTGGTCAAGCAGTAGAGTGCCAGACCATCGGTTGAGGGGACCTGGGTTCGAATGCTACTACCGACTGCCATTTTGAAACTGGGGCAATATTGTTCACACCACGTTGCCCATGTCGTTTGGAAGATACACTATTAATCCGTTGGATCCTTCTAACTGTCTATGCTAGGGGAAATAAAAGATTACACGCAGGATGTAAATGTGTGATTCGGTAATGGATTCACTACGTCTAGAGAAGGACAACTCTGGACATAAACCCGGATCACAATGGAGACAGTTGCTTGCACTTTATTGTGTCATTGTCATGATATACACACATAGGTCATGTAATGGATAGGTCAATTGATGCATCCAGTACGTTGCACGTGACCTCCATCAAGCTTTGTCAAGCAGCTATATCAAACATAACCGCATACAGTTGTCTCTTTGAAAACTTTGTGTCATGTTTTTTGTCACAGAGAATCCCTTTTGTGGCCAGGATTTTGACAACTTATAGGATGGAATGCAAGAATGCACCACGTGTTTCGACATCCTTTTATTGATGACTTGACAGAGCTGCTGCTAGGCAACAGGTTACGTGATGGATAGGTCAATTACTGTGTTTGTTGTTTCCCACATAGGACACGGTGGTGGCACTACAGGCACTGTCGCACTACGCGTCTCTCCTCTATGGCACCAACGTGGACCTGGTGATCAGGGCGCGGGGTGAGGGTATCAATAAGAAGTTTTCTGTGACCTCCAACAACACCCTGCTGCTCCAGAGACAGGCCGTGCCCGTGCCCAACAACATGCACTTTGAGGTGTCTGGCGTCAGCTGTGTGCTGCAACAGGTAGGCTCAGGGATAGGGTGGGTGTGGGTAGGAGTGTGGGGTAGGGGTGGATGTGTGTGGATGCTTCTGAGTAGGTGAGTGTGTATATGTGTGTGTGTGTTTGTTGATGTGTGTGTGTATGTGTGTGTGTGTGTATGTGGGTGGGTAGGTGATTGTGTGTCTGTCTGTCTGTCTGTCTGTCTGACTGTCTGTCTGACTGTCTGTCTGTCTGTGCGTGTACATTAGCATGCATGTGTGCCTCTGTCTAACTGTCTGTATGTGTGAGTGTATGCATGTTTGGGTGGGAGGGTGGGTGTGTTTTTGTATGTGGTTCATTGAAGCATGAGTGATCGACTGTGAATGTGCTTTCATGCATATGTGATTGAATGAAATAGTGAGTGATGAATGTATGCACATACTAATATATGTATACAGCAAACATAGTTGCATAGTGATATAATCTTATTGTATTATTTGTATTGCAGTTGTAATGACTTTTTATTTCATGTATTAATATACGAACTTGGTTGACCAAAGGAATAAGGGGTGTCACTGACCTCACCCTGTCTGTGTCTGCAGGCTCATGTCAAGTACAATGTGTACAACATGACAGGGCAAGGGTCCCGCCCTTCGTTCATTCTCAGCGTCACAGTTGATGACATCAAGTGTATGAAGAGAAAGATCACCATTTGTGCCACGTGAGCACTCATTCTTGTCCTTATCTGACCTTACCTCAACTTACCTCACTTTACCTCACCTTACCTTACCTCAGCTTTCCTCACCTTACCTCACCCTACCTTATTTCACCTCGCCTTACCTCACCCTACCATACCTCACCTCACTTTTCCTTACCTCACCACACCTAACGTTACTTTACCTTACCTTACCTTATCTTACCTTACTTTATCATACCTCACCTCCCCTTACCTCAACTCACATTACCTTACCTTCCCTTATCTAACCTGCTATGATTTTATTTATTACCCAACTATTTCCTTATTTATTATTATTAATCAAACCTAATTAATCATGGTATGTGTGTACAAAACTGTACATATATAATTTGTCACACTCATTTCCATTAATATTTATTCAGATTTCTCCAATTGTGTGATGTGCTTAATTGTTCTTTTTGAGTGTTTCATCATATTCATTGTCTTTGCATGAGACATAAATGTATGCACATGCACCAACATGCACACACGTACACACGCACACACACACACAGAGCTGCTTCTTAAAATTGTATGCACACATGTACATGCTTTTTGTTATACCTGTGCCTTGTCTGTCACCAGTTACAATGGGGAAGACGATGCATCCAACATGGCTGTGTTTGAAGTGAAGATGGTCTCAGGCTGGCTTCCAGAGAAACAGTCACTCAAGAAAGTGAGTAAAATCTCTTTCTTTCCAGCACGTTTTGTTTTAAATTACAGCAACTAGCGAAAATTCCCATCATTCAAGTGGCACTGCATAGACACAAACGCAGGTTTTCTAGAGCATTTGTAAATGAGTTCGTTATGTTGTAATTTGCAACTCAAGTCACATGTAACATAAACAATTGATTTCTGTCCATCTAACATCCGGTATGAAGCCATAAACCATTACAAAAACCAAACTTCCTTTTCTTTCATGGAGTCGTAGATTAATACCTGGAAGTCTGCAGCCCGAAATGCTGGTCTTCATGGAAAAAGACATTAACATAACCACATACATACACACATACGCTAGCTCTGTAGTAGTTTGGAATGCAACAACAAAAAATGTATAGAAATGTGAAAAATGAATGTAGAATTTAAAAAACGGTTTGCTGAACTATATATGTGAATTTCTTAGAGCAGTTCTACAGCATGCATATGTTAGAATATCTTTCTGCATCAATGCGGCTAGTTTCCAACAGCTATACCTACACAACAGTTGTCATTAAAATCAGTAATTGAACATGTCACTAAAAACAGAGAAGACAATTTGCTATGCTGTCAGTTGGTGTCATTGCATTATTTGGCGGATTATGTACATGCATATATTGATAGTGTCTCAGAACGCAGAATCCATGTATCAAATACATTATAGTTCCACTCATCATCCTAGTCCCAATTCAGGCAGATAATCCGAATCGTGATATTAAACGTTTACTTTGTTTAAACGCATCGTGGATTCATAATTGGTTGACGTAATTTTTCTGGCTATTTGGACATGAAATCAGATATGTATAAGTTCGTCTTCAATAGCTTCATTCCCTGTGCGATTTTTTGAAGTAGCGAAAGCACCGGCTCTAGTCACATTCGTTTGTAGGGATCAGCTTAAAATCCACCGAATGCATTGTCATTTTTGGCCTCAAATAATGCATTAAAATACACATGTGCAGCGCTGTTCGCTTCTGCCATTATTTTTGCTCAGAAACCGTGACAAATCGCTATAATTTTTGACGAAAATGTCGCATTAACTCCAACGAAAGTAAACAATCCTGCCATTACTGTGAAGCACATGGCTGCCTCGATCTGGCATTACCTTACTGGCATTATTTTACTCGTTGGGGACCTCGATCTGGCATTATCTTACTGGCATTATCTTACTCGTTGGGGACCTGACCTTTCACTTTGACAATCCCACTAATGCACATTCCAAACCAATTATAGACATTCTCTTCACAACAAACCACCAGCAACACGTTGCCCAGGCAACTGTCAAGACAGGCCACATCCTCAATGTTATCATAACAAGCTGCCTCTTGAAGATATCACATGTGGTGATTCAGTCAATTCTGACCACTCCGCCGTTATCGTTACGGTCCCTATTACAACTACAGTCCCACCAAAGAGAACATTGACTGTGCGTAAGTTGAAAACTATCAACCATTGGGAAATCTGCCATGACATTACATTACTGATCTGACTGTTCAGCAAGTCAGCGAATTGGCAGCAGCGTCATTTTTTCGTTACAACAATACCTTGTTGTCAATACTCAACCAACATGCTCCTGTTGGAGAGTGCACCATCACCGTGAAGAACAACGTGACATGGTACAACGCGGACATCAAAGTTGCAAAAGCTAAACGTAAGCGGCTTGAACATCAATACAGGAGGACACAATTAAAAGTGCACCGAGACATGTACGTACAGCAAAGAAACAAAGTCAACAACATGTGCGTGGAAGCAAAAACGTTGCCTGTCACATAAGAAGAAACCGCGCAACTACTGAGCAAGTTATCATCGAAGACTTGCAAACTTGACCCGATGCCGTCAAACTTGATAAAAGAGTGCTCTGATGTCACGACAATGCCTATTATGAACATCATCAACAAGTGTTTGCTGGAGAGAATGCCTGATGAAATGAAAGTTGCTGTCATCACACCCATATTGAAAAAGACAAATCTTGATAGTGAATTTTTGAAAAGCTATCAGCCTATTTCTAACAAGTTCTTTTTATCAAAGTTAGTTGAGAGGATTGTGGCAAACCGGTTGTTTGCACACATGCATGAAAACAATCTGTATATGCCATTGCAATCAGCCTACTGACAGGACTGTCGTACTAAAACTGCGCTTCTGCACGTGCATGACAATGTGATTCGGTGCATGAACGAAAGCAAAGGTGTGGTTCATTCTTTTACGCTAAGAAACACCATCGGCGTTGACGATCACTGTTTGTCATGGTTCGCTGTCTACTTACAACATGGACAATACACGGTGTTGATTGCCGGTTAGCAGTCTAAACCTCACAAAATGACCTGCAGTGTCTCGCAGGTCAGTTTGTTACTGTTCACGATATGTATGACTCCTCTCACGTCGCTACTCAACCACCATGGCATGGCTTACTGTCTATATGCCGATGACGTCCAACGTTTCCAAGAATTTAGCCCGAGCAATAATATTTCACCCGACATTTCCATCACTCAAATAGAACCCTGTGTTGCCAGTATCCGTCAATGTATGAAAACCAACATGCTAAAATTCAATGATGACAAAACGGAGATCATCATCATCCAATCGAAATCAGCAACCGAAAATGTTCTTCCTGATGGTGTAACTATCGTAAACAAAGCATGTTACACAACTTTGATTCTAATATGTCCCTTGAGCGACACGTAACAGACATTTGCAGAAATGCGTATTACCACCTCCATAGCATAGGATGCAATCGTCGATACTTAGACAAAGAACACACAAAACAACCTGTGCATGCGCTGGTCATTTCGCAAATTGACTGCTGCAATAGTCTTCTTAATGGATTGCTAGCAACAGTAATTGAGAAACTACAACGTGTCCAAATGCATGTGCTCATGTCATACCTATGCGGTCAAAAGAAGACCATGTCACGCCCGTGCTCTTGGAGCTGCACTGGCTTCCTGTGAAGAGTGGCATTACTTTCAAGACCCTACTTCTCACTTTCAAATGCCTTCTTGGGCTTGCTCCTCCATATCTATCAGCACTTCCCTCTCCGTATCGCTACTTCTTAAACAACCCACTACCCATACTAAACTCGGCGAACGAGCATTCTCTTGTGCAGCTCCAAGAGCATGGACTCAACTATCACCTCACAAAGCGCAAATGAACTAGTGTCAAAATAAGTTTAAAGTGGCACTAAAGAGGCATCTTTTCACAAATTATTTTAACACCCGATGACCAGTGATCATAATTAATGATACCTTTATTTTAATGAATTTAATATTAAAAATTAATCAATTTTATTGTTGTAATAGCTTGCATACTTGTGTTTATTTATATATTTTAAGACAGTATAGTTGATTTTACTTAGTAGTAATGATTGCATAGTTTTTTTTAATTATACATCGTATGATGTTATTTATTTATTTGCATTAACCATTTTAAAGCGCCCCAGAACAATTATTTGGATGGGGCACTATATAAAACATAAATTATAATTATTATTGCTATTACCTAAAGTCGTATGTATACCCCTCTAAACGCCCCTGTTTCCGCACATAATGTAATATTACGTATAAAAGTCTGAAAGGGTTAATTTCTTGAATGATATACCCCAATTGGTTGGATACCTTGGCAAAAGAGGATGTATAGTGTGTCTCTATTAACTAAGTATAACCCTCAAGACAGTTGTATTTGTTATAACATCTGATGATTAATAAAAATGGTTTGAATAAATTATCTACAGACTGTAAATGCTACTACTGTGAATGAATATGTTTAACACATTTTTTTCTCAAATATCTCAGTATGGCAGGTTATACATTAATAAACAAATGTTGTTATTTCAATAAGCTAATAGCTTCCTTGTCCGCTTATCATTTCGGGTACATATTTTGAGCGGTAAACGTGTTAAATTATATATTTTTTTAAATTGCAATTTATTGCAACACATCCAGACATTGTGTGCCTACTTACTGCTGATGGTCATAAGCCATCTTGCCACTAGTATCATTGTGTGTTTCCGGGTGCGCATATGTGTGCAAAGTTCTCGTTTTATAATTGTCCTGATGTTTGCAGCTGCGACGAGACATTGAACTCGAGTTGAAGAAATTTGAAATAGACAACAACATGGTGAACTTTTACTTTGACGAGGTAGGTCACATTCCATATCGGTAACATAATCACCTTCGAGGACATGGACATTGAATACATGTAGAAATAACAACTGGATATGATTCGGCATGCATTGTTGTTGTTGTCCTCTTTGTCGCTGAAATTCAGTTTGAGGCTGGCATCAATAATATTCATCGAATTGTTTTCTTCTGTCACTAATTCTGTTTCGCTGCCACCACACAGCTCCACTCTACCTACCACTTGCTGTACACCCTCCTCCCAGTCTTGCCAAATCTCTATTCTCACACCCCTCCCATCCTAGTCACGGTCTTCCCCTTCTACCCTCCCCTCTGAGCACACCTGCTCTTTTTGTTAAAGTTCTTCCGTTTGTTCAGCGTGTCCAGCCAACCTTACATGAATCTTCACAAGTTTCCTACTGCACCTCCCACATCAACCTCCTTCCTAGGCATTAAGCATTTCACACGTCTAATCTCTTCTCCCACACATCTTCTCAGGTACATATGTAGTTGCTTCCACAAATGTGGACTTTCCGTCGGGGGGGCATCGACTCTGTTCGTTAACTGTTTCCGTTCCATTTGTTGCAGATGTCCAGCCCACTTTAAGACCCTCACCAGCTTCGTGAAATTCTCTTTCGCACCAGCCTCCTCCTTCAGCTCTTCCATTTGTGTGGTTCATTATGGTACATTTTGGTGGTCAAAATTATTTTTAAAAAAAAATTGTAAAATTTAACACTGTACTATTTTCAGTTGACTCACGCCCGTAAGTGTTTTTCGTTCAACGTGATACAAGAGGTCGAAGTGAAGGAGACGAAACCTGCATATGTCATTGTCTACGACTACTACAAGAAAGGTATTCCTGACACCGTGACACATTACAAAACTAAACAATTACTGTACAATAAGCAGGCATTATTAAGTTGGGAAAATAATATAGTTGGTTGTTAGTTAGTGATTGGTACTGACCAGAATATTTCGGTTATCTTGATTCTTGGACAATATAACCAACTACCTTTTTGCAACAAATTACTAAAGTGCATATGTCCATTTTAGTCCTTTGGGCCGAAGGTCCAACGGACTTATGCCATCACTCTGCGACTGCCGTCCGCTGTTAGCTGCCGTATCTCAGAAGCCGTTGAGTAACTTTTTCTATAATTTTGCATAGACGTATTTTATGTACTGCCACTATGCACGAGAAATCTGTATTTGATTGAATCATTCTAACCAGGGCCCAATAAACTGGTAATTGTTCACATTTTGCCTATTTTTTTAAAAACTCTTCAGTAACTTTGTTTTTAGTTTTATATAGAAATTATATGTGGTAGTGCCAATATACTCATTAAATCTGTATTTGAGTCATTCTAAGGGCACCACAGGGGTCCCCAATTTGCAAAATATTTACACTATCAAGTGATGTGGTTTTGATAAGGGCCCTTGAGACCACCCACTAACAGTAGATTTTGTGTATTGTGCCAGAAACAGAACCTGACAGCTATACCCCTTCCATACAACACATGTCATATGCGGAGTCTGCGTCTTGCATGGATATTTATTTTTATGCAGTTGTCTTACATATCAGTGCATGTATTTAAAAATAGGTGCCACAATATTTAATTTTCTATTATACGTATTCCTCTAAATGCAAGACATGGTGCAATAAGTGAACATTAAACATGTTAACATTTTACTTCCATCATAACCCTTAATGATCTGTAACTATGAATTACCAAAAACATTTGATTAATAATTACCAACATGTGTTTGATTTAAATCATTTCGTTTAAATCATCTCTAATTGCACAGACATATCTTAGTGTACTGCCAATATGCACGAGAAATCTGTATTTGATTGAATCATTCTAAGGGCCCCAAGGCCCCCAAAACTGGTATATTTTAACATTTTGCCTATTTTTTCAAAAACTCTTCAGTAACTTTTTCTCTAATTTAGAAGAAACATTTTATGTGATAGTGCTACTGTACACAATAAATCTGTATTTGATTGAATCATTCTAAGGGCTCCCAAAATGCTAAATTGTCTTACTAAATTCTCTACTGCTGCAGAAACTGGCTGCTGCCTAGCCACTGAGCTCGACAACCTTATATCTGATCACCCGACTGGCTGAATGGAGCAGACTGTATGTTGCCCATTGGCTGGGCTCCTGCCTCCCATTGTAATCAGGCCCATGGATTTTTAAATAAATCAGTAGACCACAATAGTGAACTATTTGGAAGTGATATCATTGGCTGGATGACTGTAAAACTACATGGCATCATGGCGTAAACAACCTTTAACTGTTCTACATGCGAGATTGCAGCTCACCAACTGGCCTGCAAGGTTTCTACACCCACTGGAAATCGGAATAAATAGCAGAGTATCGGGATAAATTTCTACATTATTTTTAATAACACATTAACTAATATATACAATCTTCACGAAATGGTCAACTCGAATATCTAATTTCCAGGTGTATCTTCACTGGCATGCATATAGTTTCCACTAAACACGTCACATTAAGTTTACTTCCATCATAACCCTTAATGTTCTGTAACTGTGATTCACCAAAAACATGTCATTATTAATTGCAAACCCACAATACAGTCTGAAGGACTTCAGGGCTTCTTGGCCCATTTTTGCGATTGTAATAAACATGTTCTATTAAGGTTTACATATATTTCTGTGGTGCACGGGAATACAGTTATGTTTATCTGGAAAATGTCTTATCTCGATCGAGTCGGAACATGTCTGGACATAAATAAAGGTCATGTCACGAGGACAGTGTGCATACTCTCTGTCAAAATTAAAACACCATTTGCCTTTGATCCTATTAAGAGAGACAGTAAAGTCTATACTATTTCTGACATAGCACCCTCTCAAGCCTTGGTCAGGCTGGGAGGGTATTTGCAGTGGTTAGCGCCAAAATGTGATAGCGAACCAGAAGGCTGGTTTTAATCCCGAAACAAATTGATTTGGCTGCCCTACCGATTGGTACGTCCATGCATTATACGTTCTGATAAGGGAATTGGTTCTACATATGTTGTCTGTTTTCTTCAGAACTCTTCCAGTTGCCGTACAGCCTAACAAATGACCTGTGCAACGTGGTACCCGTTGAGGAGGAAATCATTGTCAAGACCGAGGCAATACTGCAAGGGGCCAGCACTGGAGTGGTAGGTGTCCGCTGGGGGGCGGGGGGGCATCACTGAAGTGGTACATTGTACACTAGAGGTCAGCACTGTATTGTTACGTTTCTGCCAGTATGAATTTCTGCAGTTTCAACATGGATTGTAGTAATGTATAAAATATGTGTTGCAGATTTGTTATGAAAACATGGTTTATTCACACAGCGCACGCCGTCACTCCACTCCCATTTTGAGTCTGCGTTTAAAAAAATACATTGCGTTTAGTTGTTGGGGTTCCTCCGACCTAACAAGGTCAAAACGTGTGTTGAAACACGTGTCGAGCTAGGTTGCTATCTTGTTTGTCCAAAACGACATGCACAAAACAGCTTTATTTGAAACGCGATAAGTTTCATCCGCATTTTTTAAAACAAAATGCGATATATCCATTTTCAGTACTAGTTACAGAGTAATGGGTGTTATACTTGTAGTGTCAGGCCAACTGACTGTAATAAGAATAAGTTAGTTTGTTTATTGAGTTTAGTCTATCATTTACAGGGATAGGCTTACATATATACTGGAGTTGAGTAGCTGTCGTGTACTGGCCGTGGGCTGTGCGTACAGCGACATTATAGAATGAAAATTCTCGTAGAGAAAGTGTGAACACGTTTATTGTGACACATTGATATGTAAAAGCAAAAGAGGAAACGGGGCATGGTAAACGGTTCCGCGATCAAGGATCTAACATTCCTCCCCCTTTAAGAAAAACATAATTAGTATAATTATAAAAATGTAAACTTTTAACACAAACAAGAGTCCCTTATACGTATCAATGTCATATCTAAGATAGATAGTATGCCATTGTTTATAGTACTAATCTAGTACTCTCGCGACTAGCTACAGCTACCGAAACCTAGTCTATTCTGGCTATCTTTATCTATGCATTGTCCGTTATGACAGTAATATAGACTTTACAAGTTCAATCTGTCCGGTGGCTTCACCACTCTGTGTGATCTTCTCAGCGGTTCTACCACGTCTGGTACTACACAGGACTGCGACCGTTCAACTGTTGGTCTTGAGATCACCTCTCCTGTGGCGGTACCCGTAGTCACGTCCGAGTTTGCAGATGATAGTGGTGGTGTCGCTGATGTTCGCTCGAACCGAGGTAGTACTTCACGCTCTGCAAGCCTCGGTGGAAGTTGAGGCTCTTCAACCCTTAGTGGTACCAGACGCTCTTCCGTCGCCTCGATCGGCCTTCTCTCATGCAAATGATCCTGGTGACGCTTCCATACTCTATCATCCTGCAGACGCACCGCGAAGGTCAGCGGACCCAGCCGGTTCTCTATCACCGTAGCGACCCATTTCGGTTGTCCCTGAAAGGTCAACGCCCAGACACAGTCTCCTATCATGAAACGTCGCTCCACTGCTCTCTGGTCGTGGCGTTCTTTGTCTTCTTCCTGTTTGCGCAAGACTCGGTTCTGAATGGATGGTCGTAGAAGATCCAGTCGTGTGCTCGGTGGTATCTTCAACACAAACTCTGTTGGACCTCTGCCGGTTGTAGCTTGTTGAGTTACCCTGTAGCGTGCTGGGAAGGTGTAGAGACGATCTTCTAGGTTGCCATTTGTCTTCTTCAACCCTGCTTTTACAGTCTGAACGGCGCGTTCAGCTAAGCCATTACTGGATGGGTGATAAGGTGAAGACGTGATGTGTTTGATTCCGTTAGCTCGACAAAACTGCTCAAACTCCTCACTGGTGAAACAGCTTCCGTTGTCTGATACCACTGTGCTTGGTAGACCCAAAATCGCAAACGTCCGTCTTAGCTTCATGAGAGTTGCACTGGTTGTCGCAGCTGATACAATGTGTGCATCGATATACTTGCTGTGAGCATCGACTATGATGAGTATCATACGTCCCTCGAAGGTCCCGCATAATCAATGTGTATTCGATGCCACGTTCGTCACGGCCATTCCCATGGATGCAGAGGTGCCACTGGTGGTTGTTTGCTGTGTATTTGGCATGTCGTGCAGTCCTTAACATACATCTCGATTTCAGCGTCCAAACCTGGCCACCAGAGGTAGCTTCGGGCTAACGCCTTCATCTTTACTATGCCCGGATGCGTCTCGTGTAGTTCTTTCAACAACGTGTCACGACCCTTTGGTGGTACGATGACTCTTGCTCCCACATCAGCACCCCGTGTTGGATACTCAGTTCATCTTTCCTTCGAGTGTAACTCTCCCACTCGCGTGGCACATCGCTAGGCCATCCTCCTTCCACGAACCGTAGAATTTGTGACAGCATCGGATCGGTTGCTGTCCATTTAGCGATGTTTTCTGCCGTGATGGGTGTATCGTTCATGGTTGTAAGTGCTAGAACCACTTCCTCCGGGACTGGTACTCGTTCAGGAGTGTCTGGTAGCGGCAAGCGACTCAATCCGTCTGCATGACAGATACTCGTACCCGGTCTGTACTCCAGATGGTACTGATAGTTACTTAGTGTTAGTGCCCATCTTTGAATGCGTGCACTAGCCATTGCGGAGATGGCACGATATTCCTTAAACAGCCCGACCAACGGCTTGTGGTCGGTCTGCAACGTGAAGTCCCTCCCGTAAAAGTACTTATGGAACTTGGATATCCCAAAGACCAACGACAACGCTTCCTTTTCCAGCTGTGCGTACTTCTTTTCCGCTTTGGAGAGAGAGCGTGATGCGTATGCGATAGGCTTGTCGCTGCCATCGGGCAATCTGTGTGACAGTACGCTTCCAATCCCGTAAGGAGATGCGTCACTGCTCAAGATGATCGGCAGTTCAGGGTTGTAGTGTACAAGCACATCTGAAGAAACAAGCAGTGCCTTAGACTCATCGAAAACCTTTTGTTGCGTCGGACCCCACTTCCACTTTGTGTGTTGGCATGTCATTTCATGCAGCGGAGCAAGCAGCGTACTGAGATTGCGCAAGAAGTTGTGATAGTAGTTAATGAGTCCTAGATAACTCCTCAACTCCTGTACATTCTGCGGTGCAGGCGTGTTCTGTACTGCTCGCACTGTGTCTTCCGTAGGATGAATACCTTCAGCATCAATCGCATGACCTAGATAGGTGCACGATTTCTGACGAAACGCACATTTCTCCTTCTTCAGGCGTAACCCTGCGTCTTGTAGTCGCGTTAGCACAGTAGCCAGATTACGATCGTGCTCTTCTGGCATTCTTCCTGTGACCAGGATGTCGTCGAGGTAGACTACAGTCATGGGTATGTTCTGTAGTAACTGCTCCATGATTCTCTGGAAGATACCTGGAGAAGAACTCACACCGAAAGGCAGACGTTCGAATGCGACTAGCCCTTTCGACGTGTTGATTGTAGTCAACGGACGTGATTCTTCATCCAGTACGACCTGTTGATACGCATGGCTCATGTCCAGTGTGGTGTACAGTGTACCACCTGCTAATTTTGTAAACAAATCAGATACGTTCGGGATCGGGTACTTGTCTACCTTGACGGCTCTGTTGATGGTTACCTTATAGTCGCCACAGATTCTGACTGCGCCGGTAGGCTTCAAGACCGGTATAATGGGCGCGGCCCACTCAGAATACTCCACAGGACGGATGATTCCGGCCTTCTGCATACGATCTAGCTCGTCCTCTACTTTGGCTCGTAAAGCAAGAGGTACAGGTCGAGGTTTACAATACCTCGGTTTAACCGTGTCATCAACGTAACACTTCGCAGTCAGCCCCTTTAGAATGCCTAGTCCCTCACTGAACATTGATTCGTAAGGCTTTAGGAAGTCCTCTCTGTCTACCTGGTTCACGGTAGCCCAGTTCACTTTCAACACTGTTGCCAGTCCCTTCCCAGCAGGTTAGGTCCCGACCCAGGCACTACGATTGCCTGCAGCCTGTGCTGTTGATTGTTGTGACAAACGTTCACCTGTGCTCGCCCTAAAGGCTCAATTGTGGTACCTGCGTACGTTCGCAACCTCGGAACGTTACGCGTGTCGAGAGTGAGCACAGATGTCTTGCAGATTTTAGCCCACTCATCCCCCGATATAAGCGAAACTGCTGCTCCGGTATCTATCTCCATAGCCACTTCACTTCCCTCTATCTAGACACTGCAAATGCACGGTGTGGGTGGCACTTGTGTGATACAGGCCAAGTGTGTATGTGTCTTCACATAACTTGTCATTGCGTTGCGAGTGTGTGTCATTTTCTACTAAGTGTGTCTGTTGAGTGTTTGCATTGCACACATTAGCAAAGTGATTTAGCTTTTGACACTTGTAGCATCTCCTGCCCCAAGCTTTATACATTCGCCGATCGTCGTGTGGCGGTCCACCACAGCCTGAGCATGCCGGTGCTGCCCCCTTGTGACGTCTGTACCGCTGCTGATTGCTCACAACTGGTCGATCGTCTCGATGTGGCGTCCCTTGGCGATCAGGCGGAAAACGCTTTCTTGGTGGATTGCGATCTCTGTGTGTCGCCACCTGGCGACCAAAGCTGAAACCTCCACGTGAAGAGTTGCGCCGCCCCTCGTCATTCGATACGGCGTGGACAGGACTCGGCACGGACGAAAAAGAGTTTCTCATGATCTTCGACTGCTGTAGCGTAGCTTCCAGTGTGCGCCCGAACGTCAGTAACTTCTCTAGCGTGATTGTAGGTTCACTTAACCCCTTGTCACGCACTTTTGACATCGCACATTTTTGGATGATTTGCGACTTCACTTCTCTGTCTTTCTCATGGAACTTATAGTTTTTGGCTAGTTGCTGCAATCGTGCATTGAATTGGTCCAGCGTCTCTGACGACGTCTGTTCAGCCTGTCGGAACTTGAATATTTCATATTCTTCATTGCACTGCAGCCTGAAGTAAGCAGTGAGCTTCCGCTTGGTTTCTGCGAAATCATCATTTTCTGTCACCCCCACTGCTTCACTCAATTCAAACACTGCCTCACCAGCATAATGAAGCAACATCGCTCTCATTCTTGTATCGTTCTGAATGTCTTTAGCCACCACAAAGTTCTCAAAGCGCCTCACCCAACGCTCCCAGCGATGGCCTGCGCTGTCAGTCGGCTCCAGCGAAAAATGTGCGACGTCAGCGACAGTTTCCATTTTCACACAGAAATTAGACGTAGTCTAGTTCAAAGTAACTCGTAGAGTTGTCAGTTTACCTCGTTCGCAATTAATGTCGTGTACTGGCCGTGGGCTGTGCGTACAGCGACATTATAGAATGAAGATTCTCGTAGAGAAAGTATGAACACGTTTATTGTGACACATTGAGATGTAAATGCAAAAGAGGAAACGGGGCATGGTAAACGGTTCTGCGATCAAGGATCTAACAGTAGCCTAGAGGAGTAGAGGCTAGACGATGTTGACGACTAGGGTAACGTACTAGTTTAAGACTAATGGTTTTGCGTTCCCCCGGCACGACTTTGACTTTGTGTCTGTCTTTGATCTAGTCAAGCTACTATACTGTGTAGTCTATAGCCTGGTCCAAGGTAAGGATACCACAAATAGACAATGACGTGACGCATTGTTATAATTTGTAGTCACGTGCTGTTTTTAAAATTTACATATAATCAGAATTACAATGTGTATACATGCATTTGCATTACAGTTACAGTTGTTCACGTTTGATTTTCACCAATGCTGGTTACGAACATCTACCTTACCTTGTTAACTGAACGCTTCAAAACACCTCATAATTTATTAGAGACAATTATGTTTTGGGTGCAACTATCGTCATAGTCACAGTATTAAAGTATTACTGACAGTGGTGTTCTTTTTCAGACAATATCTGGCACGGTTCTGACAGCAGGCCTATATTCCTGATAAACAGTGTAAATGGGAAGATGGTTTACTGACAGGAAGTTTTTGGGGTAGGCAGGTCTGCATGAAGCCTTTCATATCTAGTTCAAATATCAAATCAGCAGAAATGTTCCATAGAATGGTTAGATGTTGGTATGGGCCAGCTGAGCATTATTGCAGCAGAGGTCTTCCTTTATGGTGAGAAGATTACTAAACATTCTTCATGATAGTTCTTTTTTAAATCTAAAACTTTCATTTTTCATATGTAAAGTGTATTTTACCTGGTAAAGGCTTTCGTCTTAACGTTGCACGTTGACTTCTCCAGTACCGATGACACTGAATGATGTCATCCAACACGTCAGGCAGTTCGTAATTGCCCTCGTCTCTGTTGTTGGGTGTTCTGGTCTTCCTGATCCAGATGGTTTCCTTGATGTGCCGGATTGTTCAGTTTTAGTCCTTGTCTACAATTCTCTCTCCCTCCCAGTTTATGATGTGGTTTTCAGTTGTCGCATGGTCTGTAAGGGCGGATTTACTAATGGTAGACATCAATCTTTTTTCCCGCTCCTTTACCATGTAAAATACACTTTGGATATGAAAAATGAAAGTTTTTGATTTTATAGTGAGAAGGTTTGAAACTGTGTACAATCTAATGTATTTTGGTGTTTTGACAGAGCCCCCAGAACACACCCGCACCCTCTGTCTTGCTTCCGTCTACCACTTCCTGTCCCAGTTGTTATAGCAACCTCCAGGAAATAGGCAACTGGGTGGAAAGGTTCTGTGCAAGCAAGCATGGTGAGTCTGACAAGATTTTAAAATAATGTTAGTACATTTTACACAACAGATTTTACACATTACATATTACACATGTTTGCCTCTATGATGTGTTTATGAAATTTGTGCCTCTTGTGAGAGATCATGTATTTACTGCTTTTAGGGAAACCGTAGATGGGAAAGCTGTTATTTTGTCAGACTTGGCACATAAAACATGCCACAAAACTGTGGCAACACAAATCTACTAAATTCAGTGATTTGTGGAAAGGTTTGGTGAGCCTTGGGGGATGCAGTTGAAGGGGTTTCGGTGAACCTTGGGGGGTGCAGTTGAAGGGGGTTGGTGAGCCTCAGCCTCTCCACAGTCACCATATTCCACACCTTTGTAATGTATAAAGTAAGCATTCCAAACGTTACTTTACTTGGTAAATTGTCACTGCTGTGTAATTAACAAAGCCGCGAAGATCGGTGCTATAACAATGCCACCTGATGACTAACCACTCCTGTCAACAGTGCCACCTGGTGACTAACCACTCCTGTCAAAAGTGCCACCTGGTGACTAACCACTCCTGTCAACAGTGCCATCTGGTAGCATATCAGTGCTATATTGACAATTATTTAGACAGGACATTTGGAGACACACAGAAATAGAAGAATACTTTTATTAGAAAATTTTAGAAAATTATAATCACATAGATAAGGACTGTTTTGATGTCAGTCTTTGCTGTTTTCTGCATTAATATGTAGTTAGATTCATATTGTTGGTGTTTGTTCACAGCCTTCTGGGTGATCTTGCGTGAAGGCGGCATCTTGTCGATCACAAGTGACATTCGAGTCCGCCAGCGCAGTCTCCAAAGCGTGAATGCGACTGCTTCGTTCGAACTGCCCCCTCAGTGCGACTGTCATCCGTTGACCACAAGTAAGCTTCCTACCTTCTTGGATGATTTACCCGTTCATGAATCAGGTGTGTTGATGATCAAATGTGTAGTGTATCAATAGTTTAGTAACATGCACAGTAAGTTTAAAGGGAACTGGTTTGTTCCTCGTGTATGTATTAATGTAGTGTTCATATAGTAGAGTAATTATGTTGAAGGTTTACTGCCCGCCAGGTTGTTTTTATTAAGTCAGAAACATAGTTCGTTATTTGTCTTTATAACCCGTGAAAGGTAAATAAACATTCAGATTATATGCCACTCTGTTGGCAATATAATGGACGCTAGTTGGGTTATTTTACCGCACAACTCTTTGATGTTCGGAGCGTACTAATATTACCAGATTGCAGTTAAAAATTATTTATTATGTTCGATAATTTGTTGGAACTATTTACCACAGTTGCACTAACAAGTTAACACAGAGAGCGGTGGCGTTGTGATAAGAGCATCAAACTCTGTATCAAGACATTTTGCATTCAAATCCTCTTACAGCGATTTCGAACTTTGGGCAAGTTTGTTCACTCCACTTTGCTACAATTCACTCCACATTGCTCCAGTTCACTCCACATTGCTCCAGTTCACTCCACGTTGCTCCAGTTCACCTCACGTTGCTCCAGTTCACTCAGATCTATAGATGAGTACCAGGCTACAGAAAGTGGAGGATATATTATTATTAAAATAATGATAATGCCAGGTATAATGCCATATTTTTTAGTGTGCTTAAATATACCTGTTATTTTGATAAGTACAATTGGGAGTTACAAATCACTTGGGAGTTACATTACATAGTAGTGGAGATTTACAGTTTTTTCTCCGTATATAACTATTTATATGTATTTTCACTGTACGTTTGAAGCATCAAAAAAATGTAAAAGTGACTGTGGAATAACAACATTGATTCCAGTATGAAATTATGATTCCGATTACGCTGCTTTTACATCAACCGTTTCCGATTTCAATTCCACCCAAACTGATTCCAATTCCACTACTTTCATATTGACCGATTCCAGAATTGGAGTCAGAATCAGTCTTTGATTCCGATATCGGAATCGACCCGGGTCTGAGTTGTTAATGTGCTGCTGTTTGCAGGAGGCGTCAACAAGCGTCTGTTGGTGATGACAGGAGACACTCATCTGGTGTACAGGGCGGATACGTCTCTGACAGCTAAGCTTCGCCTCGACTCAGACATCACAATTGTACCCCTCCTCACCAACCGCAGGTTCAGGGGTAAGCGCTGCCATAGGAGACGGGCCTAGATGACGTCACACAGAGGTCCTGCCTGTCTTGCAGTACAGGATGTACACACAGGGCAGACACTGGCGGAAGATGTACACATGGCGGTGTATATTACTTGTATACTTGGTACTGCGTACATACCTTGTACATGTGGTAATGCGTACATAACTTGTACACAATGAACTGCGTACATAACTTGTACACATGGACCTTTGTAAAGAACATGTGCACACAGAACTGTGTACGCAACATGTCCACATGCAGCTGGGCCCATGTCGTGTTTAATGTAGTGCCGCAGAATGATCTGTCAGGATACCGGAAAGACCTGTATTGCACAAAAGGAAGAGTGTCCATTGCTTTGCCTGTTTAATAAATACATTGATTTATTAGATGTATCAATACAAATATGTGGTTTTATATAGGCATCAATATTTTATAAACACTGTACATGTTAGGTACAATGTATGATTTTACTTTGTGGCATGATTATTGAGAACAATGTTCTTTCGTAACTATTTTAATTTGACAGTCAAATAACATATTTAACTAAAGAATTTGCAGAAATAATGATGTATTGTACAATATTCATCATTCTACAAATACCCTTAATTTGTTCATGAGATATAAATAGTACGTCTGCATAATAGATTGGAAAGACTTGCTTAATGGTTAATGGGCATTACGATATATATATATGCAAATGTAAATATTGATGAGGGATGAATATGGTGCAGCATGGAGCAGCTCTTACAATATCGGCTTGCGGTGTCGGTGGATGTCAAGAAATGTTACTATATCGGCTTGCGGTGTCGGTGGATGTCAAGAAATGTTACTATATCGGCTTGCGGTGTCGGTGGATGTCAAGAAATGTTACTATATCGGCTTGCGGTGTCGGTGGATGTCAAGAAATGTTATTATATCGGCTTGCGGTGTCGGTGGATGTCAAGAAATGTTACTATATCGGCTTGCGGTGTCGGTGGATGTCAAGAAATGTTACTATATCGGCTTGCGGTGTCGGTGGATGTCAAGAAATGTTACTATATCGGCTTGCGGTGTCGGTGGATGTCAAGAAATGTTACTATATCGGCTTGCGGTGTCGGTGGATGTCAAGAAATGTTACAATATCGGCTTGCGGTGTCGGTGGATGTCAAGAAATGTTACTATATCGGCTTGCGGTGTCGGTGGATGTCAAGAAATGTTACTATATCGGCTTGCTGTGTCGGTGGATATCAAGAAATGTTACTATATCGGCTTGCGGTGTCGGTGGATGTCAAGAAATGTTACTATATCGGCTTGCGGTGTCGGTGGATGTCAAGAAATGTTACTATATCGGCTTGCGGTGTCGGTGGATGTCAAGAAATGTTACTATATCGGCTTGCGGTGTCGGTGGATGTCAATAAATGTTACTATATTGGCTTGCGGTGTCGGTGGATGTCAAGAAATGTTACTATATCGGCTTGCGGTGTCGGTGGATGTCAAGAAATGTTACTATATCGGCTTGCGGTGTCGGTGGATGTCAAGAAATGTTACTATATCGGCTTGCTGTCCTAAATATTGGGGGGCTTGTCCCATATTCAGTTCCTCCACCAACAATATTGGGCTCCAAGCCCCTCAAGTTCCAATGCCTATGGCGTGTACCACGTGCTCCACGGTCAGCCAACAAACACTTATTTATAATAGAACAAATGAACATTTTCTGTTGTTCTAGACAATTTCAAAATCTTAGTGTGGGTCTCGCCAGCCAATTGGAAACCGTCCGCGGGTCAAATTTGGTGAAATGCTCTCATATGATAATACCTCGTTGGGAGACATTACAATTGGTGCGTTACTAGAACTCAGAACTCGGAATCAATTTATTTGACCTATGAAGACGATACATATACAACGAATGACGTACGTAATATATAAAGTCGGGAGACTCCCATTAAGATATATAATATCGCTAGCGCAGGAGCCACCCCATAAATAGAAACAACAACATAATTGAATGACACAAATCAGACTAGCATATGACTTGTTTGTATAGTTGATAATTACTCAATGTATCAATATGCATACATAGTACAAGGACTGATTACTATGTACACATTGAGGTACACATGGATACTTAGGTATACATTCCAATATGTATTACGAATTACAAATAAAGCAATTATGGATACGACAACTGGATTAATAATTTTAAATAAAAACGTTTTTCGTGTTTGTTGAAAACCATATAGAATGTGGGTGTAAATTTTATTAATGATAATACTTGGTGTATTGTTAACTGTCTCTACTATGTTGTGTCTATTGCATTTTTTCGTAAATTCATGTTTGAATCTGGACGTATACAGATTATTCCTTTCACGTGTGGAGTGCTGATGAACATCATAGATGCGCATGCATGAAAAAACATTGAAATAGTAGGGTAAAAGATTGTTAATTATTTTATAGTAAAATTGTAATATTTGGATTTTATGAAAATCATCCAACTTTAGCAACTGAAGTCTTTTAAAAATAGGACTGGTGTGAGCATATGTCAGTCGCGGACTAAGGTGAGCGCAACGAAATGACGCAAATTATTAATCGATGAAGCTGGAAACACTCGCTTTAAAATGGGCCATTACCGAGAAATTCCGTGATTATCTTCTGGGTGGCAGGTTTACACGGACAATAACCCGTTGACATATTTTCACAAGAAAGCCAAGTTATCGGCTGTATAACAGAGGTGGGCAGCCGCACTTGCATCGTTTGACTTCGACATTAAGTACCGACCTGGACATTGCAATGCGAACGCAGATGGGTTATCAAGATTACCCGATGTGGTTAATTCAATGGCATCGAACGCTGAAGCTATATTAGCCAATGCGACTGCAACTTCAGTGGTACCTGTAGAGGTACGAGTCACAGCGATGGAACACATCGCTAACACAGAAGAACTGGCAGACGTTGCTGTTACAACACTGCCAGGCATTTCGAACAGTGACATGGCTAACATGCAAGCAAACGACCCTGCTATCAGGCGGTTGAGATATTTCCGCCAATTGGGAAGAAAACCCACGAGACAAGAGAGAGAGACTGAATCAATGAGTGCCATTCAGTTGATGCGGCAATGGGGACGCATTGTCGAGAAGAATGGCGTTTTGTATCGACGCATTGTTGATACAAGGCTCGGAGAATTGCAACAGTTACTTCTGCCCATTTGTCTCCGCGACCAAGTATTGAGGGAATTGCATGATCGCGCTGGTCATCAAGGAACAGAACGGACGGAACATCTGATTCGAGGCCGGTGTTTCTGGGCAAATATGCACAACGATGTCCTGACTTGGACACAGAAGTGTGACCGTTGTGCACTTGCGAAGATACAGCCGATTAAGTTGCGCACTCCTCTCGTACGTCTCATGGCAACGCAGCCATTAGAGGTGGTGGAAATGGACTTCACCGTGTTGGAGCCATCTTCTGACGGCCGGGAAAATATATTGGTCATCACATATGTTTTCAGCAAATTTACCATTGCAGTCCCTACTCGCAACCAGAAGACAGCCACAGTGGCGAAAGTGCTCGTCAGTGAATAGTTCCAACGGTACGGTGTGCCGCAGCGATTGCACAGTGACAATGGGCGTAACTTTGAGTCAGCCATTATACATGAGTTGGCGAAAACTTATGACATCAAACGCTCCCATACTACGCCATATCACCCGGCTGGGAATGGACAATGCGAGCGTTTTAACCGGACGTTACACGATCTGTTGAGAACGTTGAGTTCAGAAAAGAAGCGTCGGTGGGTAGATCACATCTGTGAAGTTGTACAGGCATACAACTTGACACCTCACTCGAGCACCGGTTATGCACCCTATTACCTGATGTTTGGCCGGCAAGGGCGTCAGCCAGTGGACCTCCTACTTGGCACTGGTGATCAGGATGATATTCAAATTGATTGGGTCATTGAACATCAGCGACGCCTGCGTGAAGCTTACTCTCGTGCTCGCACACAACTGGAGAGAGAAGCCGATCAACGTAAGATTCAGGACGCTTGGGACGACACGGTCTACAGAGTGATCTCTCGACAATGAACAAACGGTAGACGGGTCAGACGTGCAAAACACACTGCATCGTTCGTCTCTGAAACCGTATGTACCTGGCAACGATGCACCTGTACTGACAAAGCGACGCCTACCGTGTGTGCCCACAGCACGCCGAGATGTTGATGACGAATCATCAGATGATGAACGATTGCTGTGTCGCTATGAGATGGCGACACTTGCGCCGCGGCTTGGCAGTTCGGATGTTGGTGCTAAACAGCCCACGACACACAACGAATACGCAGGCGAGTCAAATGAGGAAATACAAGAAACTCGGTCATGTCGACCTACACGTAGCACGGCCGGTCAGCACAAAAACCTGCACCATGAACCGCGATCGGCGTGTCGTAATTGAACTGTTATATTATATTATATTTGCGTGTTTTCGTTTTGTTACACATTATTAACCAGATGGCAACAAAACGAGCGGTGAGTGTAGGCGCTGCAACTGACACTTATTTAAAACGTTATAGCGGAACGGAACGAGTAGTTGCAGTTGACGTCGAGCTGTGGACTGGATACATTGGTCAGCGGTTCTTGTGGGATTTCAAATAAATAAACGTTTAGAAACCAAACGCTTTATATTATTATGTAACTTATTTATTATAAAGAACTCGTTTAGCGAGCTTATATATATATATATATATATCCAAAGTAATAAATTTATCGAGAGAACTTCCAGACGATTACAGCATTTTTTGGTCAAACGTTTGCCTTTGGCCACGTTTCGAATTCCCCGCTACGGTAAATTCGTCATGAATAACTACGTGCGTCTACACATAGATAAATTATATGTATTTACGGGATGGTCGCGCGCAAAGCGGAACTATTTTATCGGCCCCCGCAGTGCAGGGATCGTCTGCCAAGTTGTGCGCCTCTCGAGTGCAGCACGCCCTGTTTGTCGTAGGGACAACGTAGGGACGACGTAGGATTAATTCAGAGGTTACACAAGAAACGTTCTTGTTATGTTAAGACATTAGTTAAAGGGAAGCAGTCTGTTCCTGTAATCGGAATTAGTCAGTGTCTAATTTGTAACATGACGGCTTCTGTGTTGAACGTGGGAAATTGTCGAACATCTATAGGAAATGCGTTCACCCAGTCCGCTCGGCTTCATTGCCAATGAAGCTTGTTTTGAAATAAGATGTTTTGTTTACCAGCTGAACATGCTCGGGGGGGGGGGGTGTTTTTTCAAATTATGAACGTTGTTACGGGCTTACTAAACACATATTGGCTGAGAGCGTATCTTCAAAATAGTTATTATAGTCTTAAAATATGATCTATTTATAATCGAGCTTGCATATGTCGATATATGCGGGTAGGTCAACGGTTTCCTCTCAAATGCTTGTGGAAAACGGCTCCTGCGTCAGTGACTTGGCAAAATGAAGCAGAAGCTGACTCAATACTATTTACGTCAAATATTCTCTCCGACCTTTAATTTAACAAACAAACAAACAACGAGTATATGTTCGGGGGCGTTTTGGGGTGCGTGGCGTGTGCGTGCGTATGTGTATGTATGTGCGTATGTGTGTTTATTGTTTTCTGTTTTGCTTTCGTCATTTTGTTTAGAGTACGCATAGATAGAACATAGAATACGGTTGTTATATCATGTCGCGTCAGAAATACCACTTCACATTGAATTTGTAGGCGCAATCTATAAGACGATATGGCTAACAAATTGGACTACAATGGACTACAATGTCGCTGTCACTTCGCGTCTGGCATATCTTAACATAGCGCGTGTGCGGGTGTGTGTGCGTGCGCGCATGCGTGTATGCGAGTGTACGTGTGTGCATGCATGCATGATATTTAATGCAATACTAATGCAAATCTATAAAAGTGGTAATACACTGTAAGATAACTGTCGTGATATAATTACATATAAATTATAAGTCTGCACATAAGAATGCATTATTAATATACAGGCATTTCAATGGGGCTCGCAGTTCGCCCCAGAGTCAGATACAAGGTTAACGATTAATCGACTGGAGGCATTTAACTAAATAATATCGTAGGCCCCTATATGCATACAGCAGATGTTAGACATTTAGAACAAAGATATTGGTCCCGCATGTAACAAATAAAATGTAATGTTCTAAACGCAATATGGTGCTCTCTACATCGACTATACTGTTCTAGGATTGTTTAATTGTTAACTCAAACCTTCTGACAGATGGCAGAATATGTTCTGAGTCGTATTTTCTGTGGGCATCAGCTAGCCATTGGAGGTTTCGTCGCAGAAAGAAAGTGGAACAGTGGAATAAAACTATATATTATGTTGTGGATAGCCGATGACTCAGTACTCTGAATTGATACGTCCACACAAATATTTACAATCAGACGGAGACGAGAGAAACAATTTAGCTCAGATTTCAGGGTATAAAGATCGGACAGCGTCTTTGCGATTCACTTATAAAAAGCTAACAGGCACTTTTAAGCCTCACCCAGCGCGCTAATGATTGTTCGCTAGGTCAAGGAGCGTTTAACGCATGTGTCACGCGCGTATCATGTTGTGTTTTTGCGGGGAGACGTCAGGGTTTGTTATATGTTTGCAAGGGTCTATACGTAAACAGACACAGTTTCGAACAGATACCAAGGCCATACGTATACGTATGTTCATCCAGATTATATTATTTAGTGTTCAAATTAGACTGATACTGATTAGGACAGTCGCGAAATCCATTAATTGTAAATGTTGTCATACCGTTATCTAAACACAATGTAAAGACGAAGCATATAGGGGCAATGTGGAACAGCAGTTACCTTTGCATTTATATAATAACATTCTAGAACATGCTCAAATATAATATGTAGTTAATTCGACTTTAATCGAGCTAGCATATTAGGGAAGACTAATCTCAATATAGTAACGTAATCTTCAAGCTTTATTATGAATATTTGCGATGGGATGGGTGTCAAATTATTAGAATGTTGTTCATTTGGAAGAAGGATATATCTGGAAATATTTATAAATGCTAGTCAACTAATGTGTTGTAAGTTGCATTCACCACAAATAATGTACACACTGCCAAAACAAATATTCGGTGCTAAAATAATTGCGATTTATTTAAAGTTAGTTAACAATATTTTACCAAAAAATAATAAATGTGTTCTTGTAGATGTATAACATAATGTACACTGAATATAATCCTGCAAAAATTGTGATACATTCGGTCACTCATGTACCCATTTGGCATGTTTACTGCTGAGCTCGTCTCCACTGGGATTTTGATTACATCCGTATGCCAACACAGACATTGTTTGGGAATGCCGCCTGGAAAGAGCGGTCATTCACTCCGGAGAGAAGCAGGGAATATACATGCATTAGCAGAAATAACAATATTTTGTCATTCATATGCATCACGCATATTATTTTTATTACTGTTAGACGATTTTTTTATTACCGCATTGTGCCATCATAGTCACAGAAGAACACTCATCTTCTTGTAATTATTATTCACATCCACAATGTCTATATTTACAGTATTTTATAGTACCTATGATGTTTTGTATAAATCATTTCAAATCAGTCTACAGGTATATGATGTGCATCGATATATATCGATATACAGTCAACATTCACGTTGTTTTAATTTTTGTGGGAGGGCAATATTACCAAAAAATTAGTTTAAATATTTTTTATTTTTGGGACAGTGCATTATATATAGTATTTCCCTAAAGGTCTTTGTTTTGTTCATTATCCTTACGTTATTCTCACTTTACGTTCATGTTGTGGCAGTACTTATGCTGTAATTTATTTTCACACATTTTGTGCTGATGCAATATGTGCATTGCGTTATATTTGCATGCGGAATATTCGTAATATTCTCTTTTACAAAATGTATGTGTATTATGTTCTTGTGCAGCTCTTTCGCAACGTCTATTCTATGTTTGTATGATGTGTCCTATAAACATAGAGCACTATTATTTATTAAATTTTCCAATATGATTGATACCAATTATTTCTTAGCGCAATTTGGTGGTCTAGAGAAAATTTTTCTCTATCACATATTAAAAACGAATGAAATGAATGAAGATGGGGATATTGAACCATTTCAACATTCACCATACTTTGACGATGATAATTTAATAAACCATTTAACGAACAAGCAAAGCAAATTTATTTTGCTAAGCCTAAACTGTCAGAGTTTAAATGCAAAAATTGACGAAACTAAAATAAAGCTAGAAACATTCAGAAGTATTGGCTGTAAGATGAATGCTCTGTGTTTACAGGAAACATGGCTCGATGAAGAGGCTGACACTTCTTTATTTTAAATAGATGGATATACATTAATATGAAATACAAGGAAAAATTTGTAGTGCACATGCTGGCTTGGCAATCTACCTCAGCAACAAATACAATTACAAATCTTTAAAAATTCATGCTAATACAGACACTTGGGAAGGTCAATTGATTGAAATAACATGTTGTGCCATGAAGAAAAAATTATTCTTGTAAATATATATAGACTACCTAGAGATATACTTGAAAATTACCGTATATTTACAAACGAATTTTCATCAAATTTAGTTGATTTACAAAAATCTAAAAGTGAAATAATAATTGCAGGAGATTACAATGTTGACTTGCTAAAAATTAACGAAAAACCCATAATATGTGAATATTTCGATACAATCGTTTCACATGGTTTCAAAAATTACTATGCCAACACGACTTTCAGAATATCATGGAACACTCATTGATAATTTGTTATGCAATTTGTCAAAAGGATTCTTCAAATCCTCAGCTGGTATTTTAGTGAGCAATATTTCTTATCACTTTCCGTACTTTCTAAGTCTGCACTATGTCGAAACCTCTAATGTGATACCAACGTTTATACGAATAAAACAACAAAATCCTGACTCACTCAATAAATTTAAAACTGAAATTATTAACTCAAATCTTTATGATAAACTTAACACTGATACTCATGCGTATCCGAATGAAAACTACAATATCCTCGATGAAATTGTTACTGCAGCAATGGAAAATTTACCCTTTAAAGTAATTAAATTTAATAAATATAAACATAAGAAAACTCCTTGGATTACCAAGGGCATTATTATGTCGATTAAATTTAGAAACAAATTGTATTCGAGAATGAAACAGACTCACATAAATACAGAGCATTACCATAAACTTAAAACTGACTTACATACTTATATTAAAATATTTAAAAGTAATATTAGACTAGCTAAGCAAATGCATCACCAAACCAGTTTTGAATAGCATAAGCATGATGTTAAAAAGAAGTGGTGTTTAATTAAAGAAATTATTAAGAAAAGTCAAAAGAAAGAACAATTTCCAGATTTGTTCAAAGTCGATGGGGAAATGATTAGTGACAAATGCATTATTGCAAACAAATTTAACACGTTTTTTACTAATGCTGATCCTAATCTAGCCTCTAAAACAACTACTAGTGGAGGTAAATCATACAAAGATTACCTGAAAAAACATATATTTCACACCTTCAGCTTTAACCCAATTGACATGGAAACTACTGTTAATATAATTGATCGTTTACCTCCAAAATCAAGTTGTGGAAAAGACGGTATTTCAACACCATTACTAAAATTGATTTAAAAAAAATTATATCAGCAATGCAGTCACTCTAATTATTAATCAATCAATAATAACTGGTATATTTCCAGACAAATTAAAAATTGCAAAATTCATACCCCTTTTCAAAAAAGGTGATGATTCTGACTTTAACAATTATCGTCCTATTTTTATCCAGCCAGTGATTTCAATTTTTTTTAAGGGTTATGTTTGATCAAATCCACGATTACTTCCATTCTAAAGCGTTATACTACAATAGCCAATATGGGTTTAGAAAGAAACATTCTGCTGAGCTTGCTACACTTGAAATCATAGACAGAATTATACAAGATCTTGGTAAATCAGTTACTCCAATAAATATATACCTTGATTTATCAAAAGCATTTGACACAATTGATCACAATATATTGGTACAGAAGTTAAATTACTATGGATTAAATGACAAGGCTCTGGACCTTTGTACGAATTATTTAAAAAATCGTAAGCAGTACTTAGAAATTTAAAATGTTAAGTCTAAGGAAATAGTCATAAACACTGGTGTCCCTCAAGGTTCAGTTTTAGGGCCACTCTTATTTATGATATATATATAAATGACATAGCACTTTCTATTGACCTTTTCAAATTCATAACTTATGCTGACGACACCACCCTTACTAGTACACTAAACACATTTAATGATTCAGAAAGCCAAATGCGAAGTGACTCTATTAACAAAGATTAGCAATTGGTTGAAAGCCAACAAACTGTCACTAAATGCCAAAAAGACAAAATTCATGATTTTCCATATGCCTCAAAAGAAAGTAGAATACCCTGTATTACAAATAGATGGGGCATACATTGAATGTATAAATGGTTTCAATTTTTTAGGTATCACAATAAATAACCATTTAAACTGGCAGAGTCATACAAACAAAATAGCAAATAAAATATCTAAAACAATAGGCATACTAAATAAACTTAAACAATTGTTACCACCTAATACATTATATATTATGTACAATGCTCTTATTCTCCCTCATATTAATTATGGCATACTTTTATGGGGTCATCAAGCACATCGAATTTTCAAATTACAGAAAAAAGCAATACGAATAATATCCTTAAGTAAATATAATGCTCACACAAGTCCTATTTTAAAAAGACTCCAGTTGTTAAAGTTGGATGACATTTATAAAATCCAACAATAAAAATGTTACTATAAATTAATTAATAATCTTTTACCCTACTACAATGTTTTTCCAAGCACACACATTTGTGATATTCATCAGCACTGCACACGTGAAAGAAATAATCTGTATATGTCCAGATTCAAACATGAATTTGCGAGAAAAAAAAATGCATTAGACACAATATAGTAGAGACCGTTAACAATACACCAAGTATTATCATTAATAAAATTTACACCCACAGTATATATGGTTTTTCAACATACACAAAAAACGTTTTTATTTTAAATTATTAATCCACTTGTCGTATTCATAATTGCTTTATTTGTAATTTGTAATACATATTAGAATGTATACCGAAGTTTCCATATGTACGTAAATGTGATATAATCAGTCCTTGTATTATGTATGCATGTTGACACATACAAATTGAGTAATTACCATAAAAACAAGTCATATGCTATTCTGATTTGTCATGTAAATTTTATTGTTGTTTATATTTATGGGGTGGCTCCTGTGCTAGCGATATTATATATCTTAATGGGAGTCTCCCGACCTTATCTATTACTTGCGTTATTTCGTTGTATATGTATCGTATTTATAGGTCAAATAAATTGATTCTCACTTCTCACTTTTCTCTCACTCACTTCACTGCTGCTGTAAGAGATTGCTAGATTGATCCCTTGTTATTATTCATAATATGTCAAAGCGCAGCTGTTCCCACTGATGCAGGCCGTCGCTTGACCTAAGCTAGGCTGATCCCAACTTGAGGTTCTAATGACACTAATTATTGTCAGTTATGATATTGTAAATTTGTTTTGGAAGTTAGAGTTTTCATCTTGCCTAAGCTGCAGTAGTCGTGACATGTAAAAAACGCAGTCACAAATAAAAAAATGAAATGTTAAACACGCGGGAATATTTGTATTATATGTACAGCGCTTCAATTGAAGTTGGTAACTTCTACAAATATGACACGAGATAGCATCACAAAAATAAGTACTCTACTGCATGTTTAGTAATTGTCTGTGCCACCAGTCCACAGCAATTTTCATGTCGTGATTTCTTTTCCACTGGAAGCATTTTAGGACTTTCCAGGCGATCGTTAATTAATATTAATTTTATGAGACCACTTCATATTCAATATTATGTGCAAGCATGTGTTAACCCTTTAGACCCCAGAATCACCCGCAACTGCTCAATGTGTCATAATGCCCAACAAACTGATGGATAAGATGCAATTGAATGACTCGTACATGTGGTGCCATCTACAGGAGAATTTTGTTCTATAATATGTCATTTTAAAGCTAAGCCTATTAGGGTACTGCCTGTGTTTGCTATAAAAAACAGGACTATTGGTCATATATTACTTTATATTTGGCCAGTTTTCGAGTTAGTGTCATTTGAAAGTGTATCTTGCTGAATTTATGCAATTGTTGGGTCATGGAATCTAAAGGGTTAAGGAACTGTTTGTGTTCTTTTCATTTCGCTATCTGCTTTGCATTGGTCCACGATTGGTTTCCCTCATTGGTCCAATGATAAGTTCAGCTCCGCGATGGGTATAATGCCAGTGATAACTTAATTGGCCCTGTACTGGCTAAATGATTGGACCAGTGAATGACCAATAAGATGCTAATAAAAAGTCAATAAGATTCCAGTGAAATTCGAAAAACAATGTCCGTATGCATTTTATATGTAGTTATACAGCAATGATACAACAGGCCAACAATTAAGCATACAAGCCAATGATGGTAAACCAATGACAAACCATCATTGCCAAATTATGTTTTTTTTCAATGGCGAGTCAATGTTGCCAAACCAATGACAAACCATCATTGGCCCAATCTTTGTTTCTGCAGCCATCATTGGTCCAATGAGATTTGCTAGCTGGGATGTTTCTGACCTGTTACCATTTTAGGATGATCGAGCAATGAGTAATGGCTGTGGTCATATTTAGTCGTAATAGGCGAGTTACTCACATGTAGTTAATCATTGGTGTATTTCACAAGGAAAACCCGACTGTCAAAAAAACATATTGCAGTCATATCAGTCGAAAAAAAAAACAGCTTTCCGTGCAGTGAAGTAATCATTTATTTTAGTGACTAACTACATCGAAAGAACAAACTAAATCGCCGACGATAGTCAGTGATTTAGTTCATTGTAGCGCGCAATAGCCAATAGATGGCACGCTCGTAAATTGTAGTTGTTGTTGTTGTTGACCTGCCCCATCGAGCACGTTGACTCGACCATCGCGGTCAGTTTGAAGGTGCGCTAATTCTTCGAGGATGACGATGTCACGCGAGCCGTCCAGGCGTCATTCTTCAACGATATGCGCGCATTTTTCTGTGCGGTTGTGCACAAGATGGTCACAAAGTTTCTGTTCGGAAACCCGATGTTGCGCGACTTGAGTGTTCACGACCCTGCAGCCCGTGTGAACCTCACGTACGAGCCGATTGTGCGTCTGGCAGCCCGTTTTGCCCAGACTTTGATGCCGAACACCCGAAAGATGAGTACGAGGACTTTCAGCTGTTAGCCGATGACGCTATGCCAAGCATGGCAGATCGACCACGTCTCATCTGAGAATCTCTAAATCAAGACGCCGTTGCAAGCCTTCCGCCTCGCGTTGTTGGCAAAGGTGATGGCACAGCTTCTCTGCCTCCCACACAGCAATGCTGGTGTAGAGAGTCTGTTTTCCATTTTGTTGAACATACACACAGACACACGCCACAGCTTGAATGCAGACACCAGTACTGCGTACCTTCAGTGTAAATTGAACGTCGACAGCCCCAGCCACCAGTTGGCTGTGTCAGCTGAGATTGACTAAATCTGCAACGCATGCTGGATCATAGTGATGAATGTAGTTTGTGGAAGATGTTGAGCATAATGTATGAGTAATAAAACTATGTACTTATTGTTATGGTATGTGCGACAGATACTGTATGTATATATGAATTATATAGATTGATACAGATTCTTAAAGAATTTTAGGTCAAAAAATACAGATTGCAACCCCAAAAATGTGGCAAAAAACGAAGTTCTGTCGAATCCGGACCGTGTTGAAGCCCAAATAAAAACCGTGCATTCTATTCACTTCTCGGCACTTGTATCGAATTCGGATCCTTTTGAAGCCCAAATAGCGACCCGGTTTGCGCTAGTCTGCGCCGCTGCGGCCGTGCGTTACCGCAAAGCTAATGTAAAATTAGCGATATAGCAGCGTATGTTGATAGAAACCGATTCACGCTTCAAATGGGCGTAAGACGCAATATGCTTAAAGATAAATATGCCTAGGATAATGTTGAATGGTGGAACTATCTCACTGAGGTATCAAAGTTAGGCAAAACTCAAGTTATAACGGCGAAATCGAGGTGGGTCCGGATTCGACACAAATGCCCACAAGTCTATTCGACTAATGTTTTATGCCTTTTTTATAGCAAAATAAGGAAAGTGATTCGTTAAATATCTTTATGCTAAATATATAATACACATCCCAACAAAGTTTTGGGAAAGTTGATTTGAGTGAAGCACTTACGAATATAAATCACCGAAGTTCATCTCTCATAAAAGACGCCTATTGCCCCAAAACGCAGTATCCAGTCCTTAGGTCTGGAATCAAATATCATTGTCAGTCCTTTTGATCCAGTTTATAAAGAAAACCACTCATCAAGTCTACCTCTGAATATTGTCGAATAAATGTATGTGATGATGTTTCCATGATTTGTAGTGCAATTAGTAATCTGCACCCTTATTCATGATAATTAGTCAAAACATATTAAGACCGGAGTTTTATATTGTGGGCCTTATATAGTGCTGGTGTGTGTTATAGTCCCAAGTAGGCATACATGTGACATTCAATGCAGATATGTGCCACTTTCAATTGTTAATAAACAGTAATGCTGCCCATCTGATACCTGTTGTATGTCTTCCGTACTAACTGTCTCTTCGGCACTTACTTCACTCAATGCTGACAGTCTTTGTTATCCAACTTCTGTCTCTAGCTGCAACCGTTTTCTTGCCCTTACCACCCGGCTGACAGTTGCTGGTGTTTTTTTTGACCAAACGGCATTCTAGTGAATTATTTGACAACAATCTTGCACAAAGACAGCGTAAATGGATACTCGGAAGTTAGAATTTGACAAAGTAACATTGTGGAATTATGGCCCTAATATCGTTCCATATAAAAGAACCACTGAGGTGATGAGCACCTTGGTACTGACCACCCTCAGTGCCAGCATATAAAGGTCAGTTTGGCGATAATGTTCTGAAAAATGCTGACTAGTTGAATGAGACCTCGTAAGACCATTACATTGTAATGTAACAATAAGTTTTAAAAACCAGCCTCTCCTCATACATGACATAGCCTGACTGACGCTCACGCTTCCTAGACGAGACTGCACTGAGCGTTTTATATACATATTAGATGGATGTATATGTTGCTTTAACTGAATTGTATACGTTGTAGTACGAATATATATTATTATTATTGACAATGACAGTAACTTTTTATGAAACATCATGAATTATCGTTCACACGCGGTACCAACCTACCTGACGATCAATTCGCGTTTTCTGTCAGACTGCTGGGCATTTCGTTTCTTCAGTTCATCTTTCAGTTCTTTTAAACTCCAACTTTGGTAAGTCATAGCTCATAACGTGGGTAGAAAATGCTCGATATAAGTATTGTGTACACTGCGTCGTGATGGTCAGCACAAGGCCTGACTTACAAGGGATACTTCAGTATTTGCAAGTTGGTGTAGTTCGCTAGGGGGCAGCACAGCTTACCATAGGTCAAAGAGTGCATTTTTGAGTAGAAACATTTTGCGCAAATGTATTTGAATCGATTTTTGTGTGCAAACTTATTTGACCAGCATATTTTACCAAACAGCATTCTTGTGAATTATTTGACAACAATCTTGCACAATGTCGGCGTAAATGTATAATCGAGAGTCAGAATTTGACAATGCCAGCGTAAATGGATTATCGAAAGTCAGAATTCGACAATGTCAGCGTAAATGGATAATCGAAAGTCAAAATTCAACAATGTAACATTGTGGAATTATGGCCCTAATATCGTTCCATAGTGAAGAACTGCATTGATGAGAATCACAGAATTGGTCCAAATGCAGTAGAAGCAAGAATATTCTCACAGGGCATCAATGTGCTGACGTGGCGGGTGCGAAATAGCATGATGCGTGTGGATCAAGGAGGCATTGCTCTCAGGGCTGCAATGACCATTCAGCGTCGCACATACACTGTTGGTGGCCCTAACTCTATATGGCACATAGACGGCAACCATAAGCTAATCAAGTGCGTGTACAAACTACAAACTTTGAAAAACAAACGTTGCGTGACAGCAACGTAGATAACGTAAAATAATCCAAATAAATAAAGTGTATTCTAGGTTATGTAAATCACAGGAAATTAGTAATGTTATGTAATGATTTAGTGTTGTATTAGTCAAGGCCTTGTTGAATAAATCTGGCATTGTTATATTATCATTATTATAAATCATAGTTGTAAATGCATATATGGAATATGTTGTACTTATAACTACAATATATTCCATAAATAATATTACTAAAGAAACAGTGGCAATGTTAGCGGCTTTTGCAGGTGGCAATTTGTGATTCACGGGGGAATTGATGGATTTAGTCGGTTGCTTGTTTTTTTGCAAGCGTCCCCAACAATGTGAAATCCACTGTATTAAGGCGTTTACTCGCAGCCCCGACGATCAATGGTTTACCATCAAGGGTGCGAGTTGACCATGATTGCGAAAATAATGATATATGCGATCTAATGGAGTTGCTAGAAGGAAGGGGAAGAGGATCTGCAATCTGAGGCACCAGTGTGCACAACCAGCGCATTGAACGTGTGTGGGTGGACACCTGGTATGGGGCCACCAAACTATATATGACCTGTTCCATTCCCTAGAACATCAAGTTTCCCTTGATATATACAACCAGAACCACATGTGGGCACTGCACTACGTATTTCTGCCCCGTACGGATTAATTGGCAATTGCAGGCCTTTGTTGTCCAATGGAACAATCACAGCCTGAGAACTGAGCACTATCAGACGTCTGTACAACTATTTGTGGGGCGCAGTCTGGAGCTCGCCAACACGGACCTGACAGCCATGAACAACATCTACCGAGAGGCAGACAGTGTGTCTACCTCAGGAGTGGATGGCATCAATAGAACGAGTCTGCTTCTGGGACTGTGGACGTAAGTGAAGTGTCAGGTCCAATCTCGGCGAGAGCAGTGCTAAGATTGCAACAAACTGTAGATCCGTTGTGTGAATCTCCTGACCTTGGGATTGACCTGTACTTGCAAGTGTGCCAGTTTATTACAGACAATGTGTAGCATCACTGCTGTGTGTAGTCCGTGCAACTGGGTTAGTATAGTGTGGGCCACAGTCACGACAACTACCAAGTACCGGTAGAGAGCAATGGTAAACATAACACACATATCACACCACACAAATGTTACTATGTAATATGTATTCAATGTTGATGTATGTCTTCCTTGCATAGCAATTACTCTTTGACTACCCGCAAAGGTCTGTGTAACACAATGCATGTGTTAAAACTGCATCCAAAACCTGCTTAGGTCGTCGTGCAATTCGTAATTTGAGATACCAACTAGTACAGCGCGGCAGTTCCGTCTCGAGTAAAGCTCAGATTTCAGGGTACAAAGTTCGGACAACTAGGAAGAGAAGCCGGTTTCCTTCCTATGTATCAATTCATCATTAGCTGTCATCAGCATTAACCGTTGAGTTCTAATCCTTTCATTGAAAAGTTTTCTTTGACAAACTTAATAATGCGATAAACTTTCTTTTGTCATATAATCCAAACAAGTGTGATTTGAATCGTACTTTTGTGCTGTCCGTGAAATGCGCACTACACTGTTGGTCGTAGGGGTGACAGTGATATACCATACGATTAACTCGCGGGATAAATAGCCGCAGAGAGATGTAAACAGCACTTGCAGAACCATGTCCGGGTTTTGCAGGTTTCTCCTGCGCGCGCTCGTGGCGTCTGTGGTGTTAATGGCGCCGGCCTTTGCCAAACGGTAAGTGCGTTTCGCTCATTCATCCACTAGGCTAGTTACAAAGGGAGACCGATCCCTGTTTGGGAATGCAGCGTAGAAAGAGCTGTCATTCAGTTTATCTCATGGGGGAGAGAAGTCGGGAACATGTACGGGAGGTATTTGTGTAATGGACTTTTCCTCTGCCATAATACGTCAAAGGCTTTGACAAAGTTTGACAAAACGCAGCTGTTTCCATTGACACAGGCCATCGCTTGACCTAGGCATAGTCTAGGCTTGACCCCAACTAGAGGTTCTTATGCCGCTAATGATTGTCAGCTATGATATTCTAAGTGTTTCTTGGAAGTTAGAATTGCCATATTGCCTGTGCTGCAGTAGTCATGACAACTGCCATGTAAAAAACGCAGTCACAAATATTAAACCCGCGGGAATATTTATATTATATGTACAGAGCTTCAATTGAAGGTGGTAACTTCTACAAATATGGCACGAGATAGCTTCACAAAATAAATACCCTTCTGCATGTAACCTGTTTCGAAATGTGCTATCTTGTAATTTTTTCTAAGTGTAGCCTATCCAATTAATTTTCACTTCAACTCAAGCCAATCAAGGTATCGCCTCCAAATGTTTTTAGACTAGGTCGTTCTCTTTTTCTCTTCCCATGGCATTGAGTGAATGTTTTCCAGTTAGATACCATATAAGGCCTAACTTTCTTTGCCACCAGTCCACAGCAATTTTCACGTCATGATTTCCTTGTCCACTGGAAGCATTTTAGGACTTTCCTGGCGATCGTTAATTATTATCAATTTTATCATATCACCACATATTCAAAATTTTGCGCAAGCATCTGTTAACCCTTTAGCCCCAGAAACACCCGGTGCCATCTACCGGATAATTGTGATATATAATAATTATGTCATTTGAAAGCTAAGTCTGTTAGGGTACTGCCTCTATTAGCTATTAAACAAAATAGGACTAGTGGTCATGTCTGGCTTTGTATTTGGCCAGTTTTCGAGTTAGTGTCATTTGAAAATGTATCTTGCTGAATTTGTGCAATTGCTGGGTCATGGAATCTAAAGGGTTAATGACCTTTTTGTGTTCTTTTAATTTCACTATGTGCTTTAGATTGGTTAATGATTGGTTTTCCTCATTGGCCCAATGATGTTTTCAACTCCGCGCTGGGCATAATGCCAGTGATAACCTCATTGGCCCTGTACTGGTCCAGTGATTGGACCAGTAAAGGTAATGGCTGTGGTCATATTCATTCGTAATAGGCGAGGTACTCACATGTATTTAATCATTAGTGTATTTCACAATGAAAGCTTGACTTTAGTTTGTATGTAGGAGATAGAAAATGTTGAACTTTGGATTTCTTCAGTACTAAACAAACGTGTGGAGATTCTGTTATCTGAAGTGCCAAGAATCTGTTCATCTTCAGTGGGAAAAACAGACCATGGCTGTTCAGATTATCCGTTGAGATAACCAGTGTAGTAAATAATGGGATTATTTTACAATAACAGTACATATATCTTACTGCACAATGTAGATAGTCTGAGATAGTCTGGGACGTATTGAAAACAGTAATCTTGTGTACCAGCCTACCAGGTAATCAATTACATGTCTTGAGTAATCCTACTCAGTTACATTTGTTAACAGGCAAAATATACATGGTCATATTGATTACATTGGAAATGGAATTGCTTAACTTTTTACCATTTTATTATGCATGTCTATGTTGAACCTCACCTTTCCAAATCTAAACAATTGAGGTTCAGTTCCATTAAAACAATCATCAGGCTTGGCATTTCCTTTTATTAACCCAGAGTAGTTGATATGCTCATTTTATAAGACCAATCGTGAACAGGCTCGGCATCAAAGATACTTTCCATCCAGTTCCAGGTGTTGTTTAACTTCCTCAAATTTAGTGAATACCCCAAGTTGTGAATGAGCTGAGCTTCATTGTGCAGGATTACACACTTGACCAACCTAAGAAACCTTCCAGTCAGGCCCAAGCCATTGTGTGAATGGTGAACCATGTGAACAGTCCCAATTCCCCAAATCATTGAATAATGTTTATGCACTGTGAGTGAGCTGCAACTTTACTAGATGTGAGAGTACTGACAAGGCGTACTTTTATCACTTAATACTGCTGATAAGTGATGTGTGTAAGACACTAAATGATACCATTATAGACATTTTAATAATAATAACATAATAATCACACATGCAGTACACAATGCTAGCCAGTTTCATGTGTCGTTGTATACAAACAACTTGATTATTTTTGAACTTATCTCAACTTGGACAATATAACAGATTCTCAATTTTAAGTTTTTACAGTTTTCACAATCACACCAACCGATTCCAATTATGATTCCATCCAAAGGCAAAACAATTTAGATTATGATTACGTTGCTTTGACATAAGTCGATTCCAATTCCGATTCTGGAATTGGAATCTGAATAAACTTTCAAATCTTATTTTGGAATCGGAATTGGCCCAGTTCTGTCTAGTAACAATCACAGACAAATGGGCGAACAATGTACTGGTTGATGTCCAATGGCTAAGCATTTGTCTGAATTTGACGAGACAATTGTTTGGTCAACTAGCTATTTTCCAACTTTGTCATGTAACTGCCTTTCAAGCAGTTTTGAACCAGATACTTCATAACTAATTTTATAGTTTGTGTCATACTTTCACCAGAACAAAATATGCCATACCAATTATTCGTAACTCAAATACAATTATAACAGCCTATTAATAATAGTGCTTGTAAAACAGGGATGGCATGACACTAGGACTCATTCACGCTTATAACGATTCAGGCAGTGTATCTGACAATTATTTTTGTGTGTTGTATGATTTCGGACAGCTGATAATTATTTTTAAATGACCAGTACATACAGCCATAATAATATAATATATGTTTTTATATATAACAGCATATCTCCGGATGTAAACACCCCCATTCAAAGGAGCTTACAATACAACATTGTTAAAACATGATCTTTACAATAGAATAATTATTTAACATATAAAAAGTATAATAAATTAAGAACCTAATGCGAAATGTAAATATACATGTGTAAATAAGCACCTTATATCACATAAAGTATCGACTAAATATTGACTAGACTTAGCTATCTAACATTGAATTATGTGCTGCTTTAAAATCAATCAAGTAATCAAATAAAATAAATACTTAAAATGCAGTATAAAATAAACCATGTAGTGACATTAGAATGACAAAATTTTATATAAATAATATTGAAAAGCATTCTTGAAAAGATGTGTCTTTTACGAAGACTTAGAAAGTACGATAGAGTCAGCGTCACAGATATACAACGGCAAACCGTTCAACAGGCGCGGTGCCGTCACAAAGAAACCCCGTCGACCGTATCGTTCCATGTCGTAGCGTGGCACAGTTAGTAGATCAAGTGGACAATGTACACTGGCGCGAGATGATGTATCGAGCGGTATGTCAGCAGAAGAATCTTGTAGTTGATGCACCATTGGACCGGGAGTCACTGAAGCGCAACGAGGGTGGACATGATGTGTCGATGGTCAGTCAGTCAGAATCAATTTATTTAACCTCTAAATACGATACATATACAACGAATAACGCAAGTAATAGATAAGGTCGGGCGACTCCCATTAAAATATATAATATAATATATAATTCACTCCAAAAACCACAGCATTTCCATAATCCAGTCTGGAAGTAACAAGTGCGTACACGATCGTCTTGCACGCATGGCTTTTTAAACACTTTCTGATTTCAGCGATCTTGTGGAGCTGGAAATACGCGCCAACTGACACGTGCGAGTGACTTGTGTAGACATATACAAAGTGCTGTTCATGAAGACGCCTATGTCCCGAACAAACGATTTATGTGATATATAACACCGACACTAGTTGATTGTGTCAACAGTGGGCGGAGGCTCAGAGTAAGGATCACAGAAGACAACTGCCTCTGTCTTGGCCTCATTTAGCAGTAAATGTTTGTAAATCATCCACAGTTTGATGTCAACGGTACACCACTCGATTCTTTCTATATAGCATCGTCTACCTCACAGGTCCCGTGGGAATTCCGTGTAGAGTTGTATATCGTTAGCGTGCATGTGATAGTTAACGTTGTATTTGGCGAAAATGGCGCTGACTGACATGCAATAGATAGTGAACAGCAGGGGCCCAAGAACCGATCCCTGCGGCACACCACAACAAAGCTGTTGTTGACGAGATATTTTCGTTGCCATCGTCCTGTTGGACAAGTAAGAAGTCAGCCATGCTACTATAGCCCAGTAGAAATCAGTACATTTAAGTAAACCCGGACATTTTGGTTAAAAAGACAATTTTTGTTTTAAGATGACTAGTAATGTTTCCTGAACTTAAAAAACCCAACCAAAATCAGTCCCGGGAACCTCGATTTTTTCATGAACAATATACGTACCCTGTCAGTCTCTTTTTGCAACATTTTCTTTTTACTGGCTGTCCATACATAAATGCAAATGAGTGTTGGCGCACTGACTACCACTGGCCAGCAAGTTAACAGTTAGGATACTTGTGTTAATTTGTATTTTATGTATCCATTAACTCGCTAATATAAGAAATCAAGTGTTTGCCACAAGATTAGTTCTTACCATTGTGTATCGAAAGCCAATGTTTTAAAATCCAAACAATAGCGACAATATCACATATATATTAATTGCACTAAAGTTTGTAGTACTTAATAGAACAAACCGTTTTCGTAAACCCCCTCAATACATTTTACAGAATGGATCTATATTCTAAATAAATACCAGCTATTGTATTAATTACCTGCTTACATATTGTAAAACAAGTTATAATAAATGTATGTAATTGTTGTTACGGATTATTATGCATTTGTGCTTGAGCGATTTGAAAATGTGTGGTATGGAAAGCCAAACATGACATTCTTCATACTTTTGTAGCCAAAGCGTAAAGGTAGATCTTGGTTAATTTATCAGTGAACAATTCAGAGTTAGTAAGATGGCATTTTAGCTCCGTAAGCTCTGTTTGAGTAATTACATAAAGTAAAGTAAACAACTGTTGTTGAACATATTACACATAATTATAGTACACATAGGCATATTATGAAGATTACCTAGATAATAGTCATACATCTTTTTCAGGAACGGGTCACTGACAAGGAGCAATGTGTCATTTGTCAAGAAGGTGGTGGTGGCTTAATGGCTAAACTTAGAAAGAAAGAGATAGATTCATTTGTGGCGGTGCCAAAACTACGAGGTGATGGGTTGGCTGAACAATTCAATAATGCAGATGATTATTATGTCCATGACACATGTGGAAAGACTTACACTGCCTAAAAAATGTGACAAAATCATCTCAGGGAACAAACCAGGTTGTTGCATCAGAATGTACGCCAACTCGTACGCCCTCCAGAGGTTACGATTATCAAACTCCCTGGCGCATCAAAGAGGACAACATTGATCTGACCCAATTCCTGACTTATCTGCGAAGTTACAACCCATTTTCCACCGACAATGACGAGCACCTGCTAAATGTTGCTACTGAGGGCATAAGTGAAGAGAGAGAGTCAATGTAGACCAAGCTGTGGATATTGGAATGAAAATCCACGAGTAGAACACAGATCAGAAGTACGGAAACATCGTTCTCAGTAAGTCAGACCAAGTCAAAAACCTTCGCAGTTATGGGGAAAACTGTCAAACTGAAAGATGGAAAAGAAGTGCGCATGTCGTCGACGGAGTTGTATCAGAGACTATTGGCCAGGGCATATATTTCTGGAGCAACAGATCGCAGTGTCTTCTCACATGAGCTAGCAGCCGTAGCCCCAGTTATATTCCACGACAATAAAATTAGTTTCATACATCACCACCCTCGATCCCCATATTGTCTGCAATGATGACATTGACGTCAAAGTCACAGTTGTGGATGGATGTGCCGCTCGGCATAAGATACCCTGGCCAAAGACAGGTACCTTTCATGAAGTGTTTTCATCTTATGTGATGTATGTTCTACACTTGGCAGCATACAATAGGGCCTGGTTCGTAGAATTCTTCAACTATGAAATGTTCATGACCAAGGAACCCGAACAAAACATACGTAAATTGGGCAAGCTCCTTTCCCCTGATGTGTTGGTTGGACGTAACACTCCAGTCCCTTCAGACAAAAGTAGTTTTGTTTCAAACAAGTACAACAAACAGCAACTCATTAATCTCCTCTCTACTTACCTGCTGAAAGAACGTGTCGAGGTGCGTCACGCTGGCGTATCTTAGAAGTTGCAGAATCCCACGAGGACGTATTTGTCCGTTGTGATGATACATATCTACATGTAATCCTGCTTTACTATGCGCCTGAGAAGTCCACTATTTACATGCAAACCAAACAAAAACTAATCAGTATCAGCGCTGATCAACATGCTCTTCGAAAGGAGATATGTAAGTGCTTGCCATTTACACCCGCGCTGTCTGGCTGTGACGCAACGCCAGTTATCTATGGTATTGGCATAGTCAAACACATGAAAGTTCTAGGATCTTCAACAGAGCTGAGAATATCCGTTGCCATATGTCGGCGCTCGACAGTACCACTGCATCGAGCGCCGACATTGCAATAGCTTCGAAGCGGTATATGGTTTCGCTTTACACCAAAAGCAACTGAAGTGTAAGTCTCGACGACCTACGATACATGCACATCATTTCATAAAAGTATGTTGCCATTGAAAGAATGCCGTCGACAAGTCGAGCATGCTACTTCCATTCACTCAGAGTGCACCTACAGGTTTCTACTTGGGTTAATATGAAGACGGTATTTGACAGAAAGACATATGGCTTCCAATGTGACGCACACTCAGTAGTGCCGGTCATCACAGACAAAGAACCAGCACCCGAACATCCTGTACAAACGATCTGTTGCTCTTGCAAGAGCCAAGGTAATTTGTGTGTGTCTTGCAAGTGCTCAAAGAAGCGTCTTGCCAGTAGCGTCAACTAAAAATGTCAAGTACAGTGCACAAACAGCCCAACTCTTGTACATCTACCCGACAGTGACGACGATGACAATGCTGATGATGATGTTTAACAAATTATGTATTAGAAGATTACAGGTAGAACATTTATGATTTCCCCTAGTTATATTCATGTTTGAATGCCATACCATTCACTGTTTGGGGTATAAGCGACTTTCATGTGATCTTAATCAAGTTGTTAATTAAATCCCAGAACAACGTTGGGACGGAGTGCTATATAAAAATATATTACTACTTAATTAATTAATTGGTTAATTACTTACTTGATTAATTAAAGTCCATCATTAATGTGTGGCTTAATAGACCAGTATACGTATCATTACAAATGTATTAACCAATAAATGAAAATGTTAAAAATATGACTAACAAACGCAAACAAAAATTTTACCTCGAAACTAGACCGAAACACACCCAAAACAAGGATTGGGGTAAAACAATGTTCCCCAGGGCTGATTTTTGTTATAGAAATTCAGGAAACCCTACTGGTCACCTAAAAACAAAAATTTTCTTTTTAACCAAAATGTCCGGGTCATCGTCAATTTCTACTGGATTACTAGTACACGGCCTCGTATGCCGATCGAATGCATCTGCTGCAGTAGCATGGTGTGCTCCACAGTGTCGAATGCCGCAGTAAGATCGAGTAGAATGAGTACTACTCCTTTTCGACGATTAAATGCTTGAGTGATGTGATGCTGGCAATGTGCACTCTTAAATGGGTCAAGATGTTTGTTTTCGGCGATGTAGCGCCGAAGGTTGGCCGCCACATCTTTCTCCAACAACTTTGAAACAAAGCTGAGATTTGAAATTGGGCGGTAGTTCTAAATGTCATTTGCATCTATGCCGATCTTCTTCAGCAGTGGCGTAACTAGCACATGTTTCATATCGGATGGCACTGTCGCAGATTCTAGATGCCATAGGCTAATGATGTTGGCTAGGGTTGGTGCGATGATGTTAATGTTTGTCTTCAGCAGTGTGGTCGGCAAATGGTCGAGAAAGCAAGTCTTGCAAGGGCACTTGCTCACTAGTCTGATGATAGCACAAACGCTGCCAGAGTACATTGTTCGTGATTGTCAATTTGCTATAACGGTGCAGGCGCGTTATGGTGATTCGCGAGCGGCGCATTTTGTAATCTTTTAAAAGAAATGTAGGGGAAGATCGCACAAAGTGGGCCCCCTAAGCTAAAAACAGCACACATTTTCCAAATATAAAAAATTTACATTATATTTTCAGAAACATTACGTTCCAACCTTTAGCTAACAACTTGTGATGCAATACGAATGTTTTTATATTGGCAATGGGCGTCTAAAAACATCACCCAGAAATGTGTCTTTAAAAAACAGGAAGGCAAAGCGGGTCCCCTTCTGAAACATTGTTGCAAGTCACTCATCAGCACACTTTTCGCATGCAAATGCACCGCCTTCATGTCCGGCACAGTCCTCATGTGCTCACGCTTTGCATTCTCTACATTTGATCCATTGCTCCCGACTTTTGCTGTCCGAAAACAGCTCGCAGCAATACAGGCATGGTGTCATATCTACTTTAGAAGTCGATTTGCTGCTCGCGAGGTGTCGCAATGGCTTCGCGGACTTCAACTTGCTTCCACGAGCTATTCCACTCGTGCTGGGCTGTGGCTCGTCATTAGGCGACCTGTTGCTGGCTTTCTTCTTCAGCTCCTATTCTCGTTTGTAGGTCTGAGTGTGACGATGCAGGTCTTTCCACGTCGGTGGCTTTTTCTGGGTGTTTGTTCGCACACTTTGGGAATAGGCGACACGGTCGTGATGGGGACAGCTGTGGTCTTTGTGGAGATCTCATACCGTTGCCATCGACATTTGTTGCCAAGTCCATATCGACTACCGTTGGGGCCAGCACGTCAGGGGCAGCATTCGATGCCAAACTGCCACATGTTGGAACTGGTGCCAAGTCGATTCCAGTTCCATTCAGAACAGTGTCTCGCGGAGACTCGGCAACACCGAATGCAAGCGCTGCATGTGGGACAATGTCTCTGTCCGTTTGTTGAACTGCTTGAGGGGCCAGTCCATCGCTTGCTGCATGTGAAGCCACATACTCCCTAAGCTCGATGTCTGTTGGTGCTGCTGCGGCAAAATTGTGATGAAGGAAGACATGCCTGTCAATGGGCCATATGCCGGTTTTCCGGAACCCATTAACAGCAGTCAGCTTTGTTGCTGCTCGAAGGTATGCACTTCTGAATAGCCCTGCGGTCTGGAAGGTTGTGACCACTCGCCCAAGGTGATTACGCAGCCAGTTCTCGATCGATTGCGTATAGTAGGTCATGAGCGGCTTCAAGAAACTGACGTCAAGTGGCTGCATCCGGTGACTGCAGTGCGGAGGTAGGCATAGGACAGTCATATGGTTATTGCGTGTCATTTCAATGAAGGGCAGATCATTAGTGTGCGTCTTGTGACCGTCGAGAATTAGCAGGACTGGTCTCTATCTGGTTGGATTAACATGCCGCATGAAGTGCTCGAACCACTTCACGAAGAGCTCGCTCTGGATTCATCCCGATTCGTGAGGTAAGGCAATGGCCACAGGAGGTGCGTTTTCCATGAGCTCGTCCTTCATCCTTTTTGGCAAATTCTCCCGCAGCGTTCATGCAGATTTCAGAGGTGTCCTCTGGCGGGTTAGTTATCACCAGTAAAACAAATTTAGTCCTACGATTGCGAATAACGACAAACGGGCGGGGGCCTACTTTGGTTGAGGGGCCCACTTTGTGAGACCTACTACAAAACGTTCCGCTAAATCCGCGCTCCAGCCGTAGTTTTCTGGAAGCATCGGCAATAATTTGTGCCCCATTATGTTGTTCGTGATCCGGTACATTGCTTCAATGTCACAGGCAGACTCTTGGATTTGCTGACAGTAAAACGCCGATTTTGCCATCATTAGTTGTGTTTTTATAGAGGTATAAATTAGATGTGAAAATGTCTCTATGCACAACCAGCCGTGTCTCTCGCCACCGCCGCTCTGCTCGAAAAAGTTTGCATTTCACAACTGACAGCTCACTGTTGTACCAGGGTGGCTTGGGGCGGATGATGATAACACGGCTGGTGAACGGTGCATGCTTGTTGATCAAATCTGCGATAGAGATTTGGTATTGAAGAGACAGTTCATCGACGCAGTCACTAGGGTCAGTTAGCAGTCGCGATGTTGTCAGGTCTGCGACAAACTCAGCATTGTTTATTGCTGCGTATTTCTTGTAGCTGATTTTTGTCTCGACTGGTTCGGCTTGTCCGTTACAAGGTCACATTGGATCACATGATGGTCAGTTAAAAGAGTTTCAACTGATGCGGCAGAGACGATACAATCAAGAGTGTTTTGTGTTATCACGCAGTCGAGGATATGACCATCCACGTGGGTCGGATCAGTCATGTGCTGTTGGAAATCAGTCTCACGGAGAAAGTCAGTGAGATCGCGAGCATCGCTGGCACGATCATCACCGTAATGCACGTTGAAGTCACCGACAATAACAGACTCAGTCTGCTGTGTGGCTGCATGATCCAGAACACGACTGAATTCATCGATGAGTAAACGGAATGGCGTATACTTCTGAATAGATATTGTATTCAAGCGCTGCATGTGGGACAATGTCTCTGTCCGTTTGGTGAACTGCTTGAGGGGCCAGTCCATCGCCTGCTGCATGTGAAACCACATCCTCCCTAAGCTCGATGTCTGTTGGTGCTGCTGCGGCAAAATTGTGATGAAGGAAGACATGTCTGTCAATGGGCCATATGCCGGTTTTCCGGAACCCATTAACAGCAGTCAGCTTTGTTGCTGCTCGAAGGTATGCACTTCTGAATAGCCATGCGGTCTGGAAGGTTGTGACCACTCGCCCAGGGTGATTGCGCAACCAGTTCTCGATCGATTGCATATAGTAGGTCATGAGCGGCTTCAAGAACCTGACGTCAAGTGACTGTATCCGGTGACTGCAGTGCGGAGGTAGGCACAAGACAGTCATATGGTTATTGCGAGTCATTTCAATGAAGGGCAGATCATTTGACCGTCGAGAATTAGCACCACTGGTCTCTCGCTGGTCGGATTAACATGCCGCATGAAGTGCTCGTGGAGGCCATATCGCAGGAAGGACATATATATGCTAGAAAGAGTACAGAGGAGAGCAACTAAAATTATACCAAAACTGAGGGATCTTAGTTAAGAAATACGCCTTAAAAATGCGGCTTAACAACACTAGAGACCAGGAGATTGAGAGGAGATCAGATAGAAGTGTTTAAAATAATGAATGGTTATGAAAATATTGATAGAAATATTTTTTCTCAGTTAAGAAGGATAGAAGGACTAGAGGACATGAAGTTACATTAGCAAAGGAGCAGTGTAGATTAGATATAAGAAAGTTATAATTTTCACAATGAACTCTAACTGAATGGAACAGATTATCTGCTGATTTTGTTGGTGCTAGTAACGTGAATATGTTTAAAAAAAAATCCACACATACCTCAGAAAGGCAGGATACACATAGATAAAAGGGTCGGACTCTCGATAAGCCAAAGGGCTTCCTTGTCCAACTGCCACCTAGAGTTAATTCTCTGGGTGGCAATCTTGTGAAATCTTGTTAAATCTAGATGAAGGTGGCCGATATATAATTAACACTCGTATGATCGACGCTGTGCGAACTTGATGTAATACTACTTCAATACCCTCAAACGACTGGGCGGGTATAGGCGTCGTTCAGTATACCTCTATGAAGCCTTAAACATCAACCCAAATCCATCGTCTCGTCAGTCGCTCCGCGGAAGATGGCGGAAATTGTATCTGCTGGGAGTAACGACGTCTATGAAAGCAGCATCGTTTTCTGAGAGCCATGCAAATTATATCAAAATCGCATTCGCTGAAGTAATCACGTTGTTGTAAACTGATCGGGTGTTCATCAGTGGTGGTGTGGTCCGAATTGTTCACGTTGCAGACTTCGGATAACGCGGCGGTGTCGCACATTGTATTATGTTTGACATGTTCAAACCTCACCCGTGACATGGCTGGTGCTACCTGCTTGGCACCTTTGTTATTTGACGGGATCGTCTTCTCAACCCGGCCTTTGTCCCGTGTCTGGTCGGTGTTCTGTGGTCGGCGCAGATTGAGTGCAGCTATCGTTGTTGTCCACGGATGGGTAGCCGGCGGCCAGCATTGTCTTAGTCCGAGCAGCAACGATCGCGACAATGCCATGCTCCAGCAAATCGTACACAGGTCCAGGCAGCAAATAAACCGGTTCCCGTTCCGCTTGGGTGCTTCCGTTGGCCACGCCGCAGGTTAAAATAAAAAATACTATTAAAATTGAAGATAAAAACGCACTAAAACCAATCACAAGTGTTCCGCAGAGAATCCTTGGTTGTTAATTAAGCATATTACACAATATGTAGAATCACAACTAATCTATTACATTGAAAATCTATTACATTTCCAGGAGCAGCCACGCATAGCAGCGCTACAACGTTCCAGGTAACGCCTTCTTTTTATGATAGTTGGGAGGAGACAGTGATAGACAGGATACACATGGAGAATGGGGGTGGACACCTACTGAAGGAGAGACTGACCACGAGAGCATGAAGAAGAGAAGAGAAGAGAAGAGAAGAGAAGAGAAGAGAAGAGGAAGGTAAAGCTAAGATGGAGTGTTAGGAGAGATCTTTAAAGAGAACAGCGGAGGATGAACAGCCAAGACTGGGAGAATATGGCAGAGGATCATGATAGGTAGAGATGAATCATGGAGAGGGGCAAATCATGGAGAGGGAGAATCGTGGAGGGAGCGAATCGCTAGGGCTCAGGGAGAAGAAAAATGGAGGTCAACATGACACTGTTGGACAACAACACCACACTATCGTTTGGCTTACTTTGTGATGTCTGTAGAACGTACTCGACACGGACCACAAATTGTAACTGATATAACCCCCTGAAAAAGAAATGTGTCACTGTGTAACAGTAGAGCTACTGAGAGACACCAGCTGCTCGGAACAAGGGCAATGTATATGTTTTTGTGTGCACATTTAGGTCAATGACCTGTCAGTGTTTTTAGTCCTTTGGGCCGAAGGTCCAACGGACTATTGCCATTACTCTGCGTCCGTCGTTAGTTGAGGTATCTCAGAAACCGTTCAGCAACTTTTTCTATAATTGTGCATGGACATATCTTAGGGAACTGCCACTATGCACGATAAATTTGTATTTGATTGAATCGATTTAAGGGCTCCCTAGGGCCTCCAAGGGCCCCAAAACTGGTAGATTTTTACCTTTTGCATATATAAAAAAAACTGTTCAGTAATTTGTTCTCTAATTTGTATAGACGTATCGCAGGGTAGTGTTACTGTATACAAGGGATTGGTATTTGAGTGAATCATTCTCAGGGCACCCCAGGGCCTCCCAAAAAGCTAAATGGTCACATTTTGCTTGAGCTTGCTGATTCCGTTTGGCAGAGTGCCAATATCTTATGTAATGTGCTCCCCACCCCCACCCCTCTCTAGAGCCTAGGCTTCCAGCTTGCTGTTGTTCCTCCACTAATATTTAATTGGTCACAGGCAGAGCTGATACATTAGGCCCCTGTTAAACTGAACAGTTGCGTGTAGCTATTAAGCTGTATCTTCAAAACAACTTATTTTCTATAATTGCAGGTTGTGCTTATTTTGATATTCATTTAATTATTATAAATGTGACTGTGGTGTCTATTGGTTAAAGATGTATTGTCACCTGTAGGTGACAAACATAGAAAATTAATATTCGGGACAACTACAGAGTGAAATATCACACACTTTATTGATATCAAATCAGGAGTCGCACAATACTGGGCCAAAAAAAGGAGGACTGAACACCAAAAAAGTGCAAAAAACAAAAAGTGCTTAAAATAAATGAAAAACAGTCTTAGATGGTAGCCAAGATACATCTACACCTAAAATTAAAGAAGAAAATATAGGTGTACTCACTGTTATCTGGCGCAATGCCAAGTGAAGTTCATGATGTAAGTTACATTGTGTCTTTTAACTAAAATATGAGATGTGAAACCCTTCAGAAATCGAAATTTGCTTGACTGTATTCTAGTAACCCATCAGAATCCAACTAAAAGACTTTTAAAATGTTAAGAATGATCAGAGCACTCTGGACCTGGATTGGTGGACACTTGTAATTTACGTTAACCACCACATTGTCGACAACCACCATTTTTTTGTGCCTCTTCTTTCTTCAAGGGGCTAAGATACAGCACAAATGTAGTCAACAGAAACTGTCCACAAAGAAGCTGGTTATGGAGCAAAATATAGCGTAAGTTACAGGACACCAATTTGGCCCAGTATTGTGTGACTCCTCAAATGCATTCTACTGTTCTTTTTACACTTGCCATGCCTTGTGTAGACATGGTACTATGTAAATCAATTGTATAAATATACACTAATGATCACTATACGCAAGACAACTGTATTTGATTGAATCATTCTAGTATGCTCAGCATACAGTAGAACGTACATTTTCAAGAAAATGTCTACATCATCATCACTAAGGTTGTTACAAATTTAACCAGCTGCCATGTCAAGTCCTTTATAATTATGACTAACAGAGTGTTCAAGATCCTTCAGATAAATAGCAAATAACAAAGGAGACAAGTTTTCTCCTTGTCGTACCTCTACATCACATGAAAAGAAGGTTGGCACAGCCTGACCCTGCTTTACGCATGATTTCGCATTTATTCACGTAGTAGGCCTTGAGCCAGGGCCCAAAATTTGGGCAACCGGTACATTTTTAGGGACGTATGCTCATAGTGATTTTTGGCTAGGCCTACATCTCTAGAGATGGAAAATATGTGATAGCATTGCAACACTCCCAGCTTTCTGTGAGAAATCACTCTTTTTCATACTATCCCCATATTCGGGACAAAAAGTTTTCTATGAAATTGGTAACGGGGGGTCCATACACAAACTACTATGGAATATTTACTATACATCCCAGTAAAACAAAAAATTTGTTACCATGTGGTGTAAATATCATGTTTTCCATACATGTCAAAATTATTTTCATATCTTGAGAATTCTGGATGAAATACGGTATTTTATCTACCACATCTAAAAATGCAATCCATGACATTCAGGTTTTCAAAAACAAATCACTTAAAATTCTTGCTAATAACCACATGTATCCTCATTCGAGGTTCTTATTGCTCCTGAATGTTGGCGTACATCCTTAGATATGGAAAATATGTGATAGCATTGCAGTACAAACATTCTTTTGTGTGAAATCACTCTTTGTATCCTTTGCTCATTTCTCCGAAAACTATTTTTCTATGGAAATTGCTGAAGGGGTGGTCACACATAAACCATCATACAATAGTTATTATACATTGGTTTAATACATTGAGAAATGTGGAATTTATAGCATTTTATCTACCGCGTCTCAACATGTAATTCACGCCATTCAGGCATTCTACAAAAGAAATCACTTAAATGTCTGGTTAGTAACCTCATGTATCCACATTCAAGGTTCTTGTTGCAACAGAATGAATGGTCACTGGACTTCAGTTTTTATTATGTAGGCGCAGTATGTACATTTCATTGCAGTTAGAAGTATTATTATGACATTGAAATTTGCAGTTGTTGTCATTGAGATAAAATTACATTTTCTTATGTTAAAGTTCAGACTAACACTAACCTACATGTAATGGACTTGTCGTAGACATTCAAATTATACAGGTACACAATATTGACTTGTAGCTGTAGTGATGCACACCATGCATTGTGAACATTTCACATGCTTGTCCTTAGTTGAGGTTGGAGACAGTGTTTAGTAATCGCAGCCATCATCCAGTTCATCCTCAGCTACACTTTCATCATTGTCAGCACTAGACACCTGATTGTCACAGTCTGCACATGTCAGTACATCTGAGTCCATTTAACAAACATACACACTTTGGCAGTTCACACTTCCTGGGACAACTGCATGGTAGTAGATCCAACACGGCCTCAAGTGCTGGCTGACCTTCCATCCAGTGTACAACCAGTTGCTCAGTCCCATCTTCTCTTTTCAACTTCCAGTCTCTGCCAAGTGGGGTTGGAGTCCTTGGGTCCTGCTCCAAACATCTTCTCCATATTGCAGCCTGGTAGTTTGCGCGTTGTGCATGTTTCAACAAACAGTCTCTGCATGGTGGCAGTTGGTGACTCTATCTCACCTTTCTTTGCACAGAACAAGTGATATCTCAGACCACTGACGTTCACAGCAGAATATTTTGGAGCGTAAGGAAGGCATGTAAATGCCTCTAGTTTGTCCATGAGATCTGGAGAGAGATCCAATTCCTGGCGCAGCATCCTGAATGAGTCATGTGATTCTTTGTTGTCAGTCAAGAGTTTCAAAGCATTTGCCTTACCTTTTCCAGCAAAGGCACTGACAGTGTCATATGCAGTGTATGCGTGCAATCCAAAGAGAGCTTTACAAACATCTCTACCAACAGTGGCTGCTATATTTCCAATATGAAGGATTCTTGTTCGGGTTCTAGTACCACATTTCTGGAACAATGTGGCTCTAATGTTCATGTTGAGTACCAGGCATATGGTGAATACATCATTGTGATGGCACAAGGACGCAATCTCAAGATGACAAATATCCTTTCCCATCCCCTGGGATCTTTGCCATGGGCTTTGTCAACACCAGATGAGTTGTTAAGAAAGGTAGCTACTTTTCTGCAGGGAAATGTGACAGTAATAGAGGAGCTACCCGATCATTTTGCAACTGTTGTTGTTGGCATGAACCTTGTCCAGAGGTGATCAAACTACTTTTGTTGAGGTGGCCAAATCAGTCCTGTCTATGACACTCAGGGATGGATAGATGGGTGTTACAGCTGAATTGTACATAATGAGTTAATTATCCAAGATACCTTAACAAGTTTTATACCATTGTTTTTAGGAGAGAATGATGTATAAAATAAATTCAACTTGCTCATTGAGATGTTGCCTCCTTTGTGGAGAAAATGTCTGGTGAAAAGTAAAGTGACAAAACTCAACACCAATTTGACTTTGTTTGGAAATGTTTTGCCATATGCCACATACAGTAAATGTAATCAAACAACTAATTTGTCACTATAACTTCATAGCTTATTTTATCTGCTTTCTAATGGTATATCACGTATACCACAATAATTATAAACTTACAATATAGTCCAAAGAACATCAGGGTCTCTTGGCCCATTTTTTTAGTTGTTCCCTAACTGCATAAAACCGACCCTGACCCTTAGTGTTGCAGTAATACACAGGTTACTAGTGTGTTGTGAAGTTGGCTATGTTATTAGGAACAGTGATATTCTGATAACGGATGCCAATTTGTAAATATCATTAAAAATTATCAAAATGTTCAGTGTCAGAAATCTTAATTAACAGCATTTGAATAACATTTCTTTTTATTGTTGTAGTTACAGTATTTTTAATAAAAAAATATTTGTATGACAGACCCATCATATGACTCATAATTAATCTTCAATGGTGAAGACTTATTGATCTGTTCAGGCAAACACTAGAGAGATTATTTGAATGGTGCTAAAAAGATAATCATCTTGCTAGCCAGAGGACATAATTATAAATTGGATGTCTTCTATCTGTGCTGAATCGGTGCTGATAATTGAAATGTGCATGCTTTGGTAGTGACATAACTGGGCATTGCCAATTGCGAACGCAGATGGATTAATAAACAAAAGCCGCTTGCCAATGACAATAACGTGGTGCCATCTTATAATATGGCTAAAATGTCAATGAATTGTTTTTTTTCTTCAGAAAGTATCCACAAGGTGGTGCCAGTGGCTCTAGATCCATATTTAGCATTTTTTCACTTCTAAAAATGTTTTTGTGCATTGTTTCACTTCCGTAGAAAGGAGTGCACGTCTACTATTATTATTAGAGATTGTGTCAGTGATGGGAAGTACATGGTAAATATGATTGGTCCCTTTGTTTCAGGGGCATAATTGTGACTGCCCCCAAGCAGATGCAGGTGGGGGCTTCAGAAAAGGTACATGTTACCTTTCACGACATCGACTTTGACGTCGAAATGAAACTGACCTTGACAGCTAGACGTGGATGCAACGAATATGGAATGTGGCAGTTCATATTCCCAGCAGGTATGGATTTGTTTTATAATGGATTTCACACTTAAGCATTGTTTAATTAATATACATTAAGCATCAGGGATCAACTCAGAGGGTTGATGTCCAATATCAGACGAAATTACTTGCATTTAACCACAGTCCTCCCAACCACAAGACGAAAGTTTGTAAACATTAATATGATGTTACAAATATATTAACAGTATTGGCCCTAAACTAAAAATATCGGTATCTGATGCCAGATGAAAACTGCCTCTGACCCTCCCTTCCCCAAATGAACGTAATTGTGTCTGTCATCAGACATCGACGTTCTGAGATGACCCCTTACTACATCAGATTTACCGTATTGTTTCCAGTAAATGTGGAGTGCACGAGTGCAAGGGTTTGGGTGAGCGTCTATTTATTTTTCATGAGACACAAGTAACGCAAACTGTCAGGGGTGGATGAATGCACAGACTGTATGTGCAACTATAACATCGGCAACAACGGCCGGTGTACAATGATCTCATGTGGAGCCGCCTAGGCCGCACAACACTCACCGGAGTGATACGTCTGCTCAGAATGGCTGCCGTGTTGCCATCTAGCGGTAACCGTCTGATGATGATTGCTGATAGCAGTCAAACGATTACCGAAAAAACGGTAAACTGACTATTAAATGAGTATAAATAAAGTCTTGTTAAATGGTGTTAAATGTTACATGTGGAGCGCAGTGGTGCAGTGTATAGAGCTTCAGGCTCTCGACCGAGAGAACCCGGGTTCGAATCCTGTGACCCTGTGTCAGTTCACTCAGCTGTACGAATGAGTACCTGGCTATAGACAGTAGTGTGTACAAATAGTCTTTGCGCATTAATTGCAGTGTAGCTTAATGCTTGCCAGAGAAGTCGATATAATGTTCGATTCAACAGGAGTAAAATGTATTTAACATATAAGAACTTACCCTTACATTTAAATGTGTTCCAGGGCAGTCCCAGGTTGTGGACATCACCATGCCAGACAACATTCCAATGAAGACAATGAAGTTGTGTGTGGAAGCAGCATCGGTTGATGTCGTCCACAAATACACCTTCACAGCCAATACACCAATCCTCATTGCAGCCAGCAGTCTGTTCACTTTCATTCAGACTGACAAGTCGATGTACAAACCAGGACAGACAGGTGTTTGTTGTGTGGGTGGTGTGTATGTATGTGTGTGTGTGTGTGTGTGTGTGTGTGTGTGTGTATGTGTGCATGTATGCGTGCGTGTGTGCATGCTTGTGTGAAAGAGTGTGTGTGTGACAGTTTGTAGAAAGATGATAAGTTTTTAATTGTTTTGTGCAAGATGATTGGAACAGTTGTTGCAGGAACTGAATTTAAAATTATCAAAAAAGTAAGACTTTTAAAACCTAAGTATGATTGAGCTAGTGTGTGTGTGCATGAACGTGTGTTTGTGTGTGCATGCGTGCGTGCATGTGAATTATTTTCTCCTAGATGGTTTGCATTTTGGATAATTTACAGCTTTAGGAATTAATCCGTAGTTTAAAAACTTACCTTTATAATCTTGCATATCCACATTAGCTCCCTGGCGTGTCGATCCACCTGTTGACAATTGTAATATCCCTTCTCAATTTAGATATTGACTGTCCCTTTTGTATTGATGCACAGCCACTGAGTGTAGGATTCTTATGAGTTTTAGGGTTTATACCATATGTTAGAGTCACTGTTAGACATATATTTTTTTATTGTTCACAAGGTTATACATATTTTCTGCGATTCTTCTGAGCTAACCGATCGGGTGTGGACATTTGACATAAGTGGCATTGCGAAAACCTGCACAAATGTATGTCATTGCAATGGTATGGAATGAATACTCTAGGAAACAACCTTCTGCGCCTGCGTGTGTGTAGCGCCATCTGGGGATAGACATTTTTGCTGGTTGTTTCAGTGATATCATAACATAACATAACATAACATAACGTTTATTTGACCCCATATAGGTACACAATTAATTGGTTTTTTAATATCACTTATGCTGTAATAAACAACAAATATAAACATTATGCAGACATACATAAACGTATATCATTATATGTTCAACATACTATTCGAAAAATACATACAAACGCATGTACAGCTATCATGGTATTGGTGTACCATAGATATTAATCATATAGCTTATTCAATCGGGGTCGGTGACTCCTATTAAGACACAATTGTCGCTATCATAGGAACCACCCTATTTACATGATAATTTGTGTGGTCATTTTACAAGGTGTCTATCTCATGTATGTTTTTTGGGGAGTGCTTCTTTTATGTGAGGATGTAAGTTTGTATGTGTGCTGGTTGCCTGAAGCTAGCATCAAATGTATTGTATTTAATGGTTCTGTTGACATGTGTAGCAATTTGATAGAGTGCATGAATCATTATATTTGTGTAACAAGTATGTTTTTATATAAAATGAGAAGCCTCGCAAACTGTGAGTATATATTTTGTCTTTGATTATATCGGGGGTGTCACTTATAGCATATGATAGGCTGTATTTGAGACATTTCATTGCAAATTCATGCTTAGTTCTAAAACTATGTATATAATTTTATAATTTATAGTATTATAAATATGTATGTTTACACTTGGGATAATTTGCCAGTTAAGTAAATAAGGAGGTAACATTTTATGGATGTATTTAAAGTAACATTAAAATTCATGTAACTTTAATATGTCTTCTACTTTTAGTAGTTTAATTTTTTTTTAAAGTGGTTCCGTGTGTGAGTTGTATTTATTTAAGGTTATTATTCGCACGGTTTTTTATTTTATTTTTTTAATTCTATTTATTTGGTATCCCGAAACCATGGTACAATAATTTATATGAGATAATATTAATGTGTTATATAACAACACTTTTATATCTAAAGGTAATGTATATTTTAATCTGTTTATTATGCCAATTGGTTTGGAGCACTTATTTGAAATTTTCTCAGTGTGCTTTTTCCAATTTAGGTTAGTGTCTAAAGTCAATCCTAGAAAGTTAAATTCATCTACTCTTTCAATATTTATATTATCTATTTTAAGCGTAAGAGTCTGCGTGCGTTTAATAGGCATATGAAAAATCATGTATTTTGATTTGCTTTTATTTAAAGATAATTTATTTATGTTTAGCCATTCATTAACTTTAAAAAGTTCTTCATTTATTAAGGATTCTGTACTTTTGTTGCGTGTGTTGTTGTTGTTGTCAAGACATTTTAAAGAGCTAGATAATGTGGTGTCATCAGCGTACATGACGAAATTAAATAATTGAATAGCTTGTGAGAAATAATTTATGTAAATGATAAATAATAGTGGTCCAAGGATTGAACCTTGTGGGACGCCGATTGTTATAGGTAAGATGTCTGAATTTATTTGTTCAATTTCAGTGTATTGTTTCTTGTTGTGTAAGTAACTTCTGAATAACTGCAAAGTTGAACCATTTAGGCCATAGTAAGTTAATTTGTTAAGTAAAATGTTATGGTCAATAGTATCAAACGCCTTAGAAAGGTCGAGAAATACATTAATTGGTTCATCATTATTATCCATTTGAGTTATAATTCTATCTATTAGCTCAAGCGCAGCAAATTCCGTTGACAATTTTGCTCTAAAACCATACTGATTATCAAATAAAAGCTTCATATCATTGAAATATGAATATAATTGAATAAACATTAATTTCTCTAACACTTTAGAAATTGTGGGAAGAAGGGAAATTGGTCTGTAATTTTCAAATAAAGATGGATCGTCTTTCTTAAATATAGGAATAACTTTTGCAATTTTTAGTTTGTCTGGGAATATCCCGGATTTTAAAACTTGGTTTATTAACAGCTTTAATGATTTTATAATTGCAGGGTCAATTTTCTTGAGCAATTTTGATGAAATGCCATCAAATCCAGAGCTGTTTTTTGTGGGAAGATTATTAATAGTTCTCCTAATAGTCTCTTCATCAACACTCTGAAATGTAAATACAGAATTAACGTTTTTGTTTAAATAATAACTATAGTTTTTGTTACCTTTATATTTAATACCTTGTGCGATGGTCTGACCTATATTTGTAAAATAATTATTAAATTTGTTTGCAATATCCTTTTTATCAGTTATTTTTGTACCATTTTCTATAAAACATAATGGTAATCTACGGTTTGTACGATTTTTTGAAAGAAATTCATTAATAACTTTCCAGGTATTTTTTATATCATATTTAAATCGATTAAATCTTTGTTCAAAATACACTTGTTTGGCTGCACGAATATTTTTCTTTAATATCGTATTATTAAGTTTTTAGATTAATATTAATAGCTTCATAGCTTGTCGAATTTGGTTGTGTCAATTTTAATTGTTTATAGAGTTTGTCTCGATATTGAATAGATTTTAGCAATCCTTGTGTAATCCACGTTGATCTTTTATATTTATATTTATTAAATTTCACCAGCTTAGTTTGCATATGCTTATTTTTGGCCCTTATAATTTCTTCGTAGATTATATCATAATTTAAATTTGTGTGTGCATTTATATTTTTATTTAGCTTATTGTATATCTCATTTTATTTTATTTCGTGTTTAACTTTATGCATTGCCTCTTTATTTAGTATATTTATTTTAACATATTTAGTTGGAGATTCAGTCTTTAATGAGACGTTGATGAATATAAAATACGGCTGATGATCATACATTTTTTGGATTAAAATCCCTGCAGTACTCTCCAATATAGATTTACTAAGTTTACAAAAGAAATGATCTATTAAAGTACCATTTGTTCTAGTAAATCTAGTAGGAAGAGTAATTTGCGGGTAAAGGCTGTGTGATATTATGGTGTCAACAAAGTTACTATATGCATCATTTTCATTTAATTTAAGCAAATTTATATTAAAATCTCCTGTGATAATGAGATTGTTATTACAGTTGTTTTCCATTGATGATATTATAGAAGTAAATTCATTTATAAAAGCAGTTAAGTTATCATTAGAAGTTCGTGGAGGTCTATATATGTTTCCAATGGTTATGCTCTTAGATAGATTACCACCATTTATGTGAACTATCATCCCTTCCCAGTGTTCGTACATGTATACATTTAATATAACCTCTGATCTATATTTGTTGTCGACATCTATAATTAGCCCTCCTTTGTTACTGCACGTCTTTCCTTGAGCTAAACAGTCATAACCATGTAAGGAAAACTATGACAGGTAATCGTTTTCTGATTTCCAAGTTTCTTGTAAGCAGATGACATTAAATTTAAAATTGTTACTACTTAGCTCTTCTACAAAAGCTTCCAGTTCGTTAAATTTAGAATTTATTGATTGAATGTTAGTGCTTAAGATACTAAAACGCGTAGTGTTTATCTGTGTAAGTTTGCTAAACTTATCAAAGTCATAATATGATGACCGACGTATTAGTTGAGTTCCATAATTGTCAACATCATTTGTGTCTAAGATGTTAATTAAGTCATTGTTATTAATACCTCCTAAAAAGGAGAGGAATGTATCGTCTAATGGCATGCCTTTATATAATTTGGTATTAATCATATGTATTTGTTATTATATTTGCATGTGTAAATGAGTGTTCAACAAATTGTGATATATGCATATACCGATAATGAAATATATTTGTGGCATTGCCTGTCGTAAGTTTTATAGACGTAATGCACTGAACGTAAATGTGAGATTGATTGTTCAGCATGTAGTAACAGCCTAACTAGCTAAGAATGTCACCAGATACATTGATACTATTCCCAATATCTCTGATGGCACTGCAATAACACTTGCATGTAATCACTGAATCAAAGTAGAAAATAGAGTTTAACATTACGCAGAAGTCGACGTAATGCTGTCATGTGTTTACGTCAGCTTTACAGATATTGTAATTTGAGAGAAGGAGAAAGGAGAAGAAGAGAAAGAGAAAATAACAGCTTGTAGAGAAAGAACTAGAAAAGATAATAATTTAAAACGATTAAAGATAATATTAACTGACATTACATTATATTATCCCGGAGTCTGCAGAGTCAGTAAAGAGGACTTATCTCTCTTTTAATTAACCTCGCTGCGTAGATCACGTCTCGCTCAGTGGACTCACGTTGCGCAGTCTCGTGTAACGAAAATAATAAAACATTAACCAAATATCGTTCGTATACAGGGGCCGATTCCCGGTCGCAGGCCACGTGTTCAACGTAAAGTGTTCATATCCTCCTGCGTGTGGATGACCCTGATGGTTTTTGCTAATGTCTTGATTACCTCTTTCCCATTATAGGTCCAGCAGTCAGCAATTTTATTCGCACGTTTCAACTGCCTTGTAGCGCTAGCCAGCGCTGCGCGGCGCTGCGTCATGTCCTCGTTGACGAAGATTTGGTGTTGGTTTTCACTGACGCTGTTACGCAATCGATTTCTAGCCCATATCGAGTTTTGGTACAGAGTCGACAATGTTAGTTTTTTAAGTTGATGTTGCATACATGTGTATTATACTTATGTTGCAATATATATATATGTATATATATATATATATATATATATATATATATATATATATATATATATATATATGTGTGTGTGTGTATATACATTTTTTAAAGAAATGTAGATTTTGATTTGTTAAATTGCTAAGCATTGTTAATTTGTTTTAGTTCTTTTCCGAATGCTGACGGTGAAGTCTGGCCTGACTCCATTTTTGGAAGAAGTAAGTAGTTTATAGTGACATTGTTTACCATTTGCTAATAATTCTCACCACTGTACTACAATATGAACTGCGTTATGCTTAGTGAAAATGCTATGTAATTAAACATTGCATCAGGTACGAAGTAGTTATTGCTATTGTGTTTTATGGTTTTATAATTATTTATGCATGATGGACAACAAAACACAGGTTTTTATGAGATGGAATATGTCTATAAGCACTCTGTAATTTTTTTTTTCGTTGTTTGAATGTTTGATTTAATCCCAAAACACTTTATTTATACACCTTTATCCAGACTAAATAAAAACCTTTATTGATGTTTCTTTTCAGGAAGCCCTGTAACATGTAACAAACATAAGAAAAATAAGAAATACCCAGCTACTTTGATAATTTTAAATACATTTTTTATATCAGCATCAGATAATTTTAGATAAAAAAATTGCAGATCTCGGAAATTCACATCCAAACCACATTTACCTCTAAATTAACTAGTTTGGGTCTTGACAAATTTAGCATTTAACAAATGGTTCTTTTGTTGTGTACAGATCTCAGGTGTATGGATCGAAAACCCGAGTGGATCTCGCCTAGCCCAATGGAGTGATGTGAAAACAAACAACGGTAATGTACATCTTTTATTTCGATTATATTAAAATAAAAAACTAATTTCAATGTTTATCAACATTTCATCTCGGGAACCTTGCAATTTCTAAATATAGAAAATTGTAAGTTTCTTGGTGGTAATGTCAACAAATAAACGAATATACAGAAACATTGTTACATTGAAGGAGCAAACTAATTGTTGTTATCATAAAACCGTGGTGTTTAGTATAAATTATATTCTAACATGTCGACTGTACAAATATGTTTGAATGAATCGCAGTTTTTTTTGGTATAATTTGATCATTATCCATTTATGAATATTTATCATACTTTTTTATATATATAGTTTTATATATTTTAATTTTATGTAATATCTTTTGAGCATTAAAGGAAGCTACACTAACCAATTGTTCTAATACTATTTATTTCAGGTCTGGCCAGCTTTGAGTTTGCGATCAGTGATGACCCAATTCAGGGGAATTGGAAAATCACGGGTGATGTTGCAGGCAAACGAACTGTGCGAACATTTGAAGTTAAGGAATATGGTAGGCAGGCCCCAGCCAGAAGTAACTTTTGCCAGTCTTGAATTATACAAAAGTGTGCCCTTTAGTACGTGAACAGCTTGTGTGCCATAAATCAGTCACAGCCATTATTGGCCAGTTTATTTTTTTCAATGACAAACCTGTCTCATTTGAGCCATTTATTGAATTAATACTGATCCATTCGATTTGTTTCCATACCATTGCTAATGATAGTCATTAATGTAGGCCTCTAGACTTGGAACTATTTGTTAGTCTAGTGGCCAACTGGCCCCCTTTAAATTCCACCAATTTTATCAGTTGTAAATACCTGTCTTTGCCACTGGTCTGTCATCTGCCTGTCTTCAAGACAGGCAGACAGGTCTCAGGCTAAACCCATGCTGGTAGGTGCTGGCGCCTGTTGACCACAGTTGTATTTTTGTTATCTATCTGTACTGGAATTAAAACCATGTTAATCATTCTGGCGTTAACTGTGGTAGGTGCTGCCACCTTTTTGGTCAAAGTATCATTTTTATGTTTCTAATGTTTTCATTTTGTAGACAAGAGAATTGGCACGTTTTGTGAAATTGTTGCTGTCTGTGTGTGTGACATAATATATGTGTTTTCATGAAACTTGTACAATTATTGAGAAATTGCATATTGTTTGCTTTTGATGTTCTTTCAATCAAAAAGACGGGACTATCAATTTGTGAAAAATAAAAGTTGAGAGCATATATTTGTATAGAAACAGTTTTGCAAATTATTACGTAGAAACTAAAAACCTAGAATCTTAAAAAAACTAGAGAACTAAACTCTTATAAAAGTATTTCAAATTTTGTAAGTTTATTTGTTTTGCGAAATTGGTATATGTCAGGTCAGGTCAGGTATATGTTTGCTGTGATTCAGTGTTACCAAAGTTTGAGGTGACTGTCAAGCCTCCGTCCTATGTTCCCGTTGATGCAAAAACAGTGGAAGGGGAAGTATGCGCAATGTAAGTATGATCTATGGTAAAAAATAACTGAATTGAGATGTGCTCCACGGGTGGTATTCCCAGTTTCTTGGCTTGTTTCATTATAAAAAGTAAGCTCTTATACACCACGGTATCCACGTTGTTAATGCGCTTTACTTCATTCCCAGTCAGATCTGTTCAGTCAAACACCATCTTGACTTCACCGGGAAGCATTCAGCCATGTTGCAATTACTCACGACAATTATTTGTGCACAAATATCCACCACTGTCCATAGCCAGATTTATTTACATAACTGACAGAACTGGAGCAATGTCAGGTGTCACTTGCGCAAATGTTCTATAACAACCATAGGATTTAAACCTGAAATCTGTCGATGCTCTCACCACTCCACTTTATATACAAATTTGTCCTCAGAAACACTTGTCTGAATTCAGGATGTTTGGTCGTCTCACCTGCTCTTCACAACAGACTGACTTTGTGTGCAGTAATAAAACAACGACATGTCCCCTATATAATATATAATGAAAATAAATTTTGTTTGATAAGTTGCAATTAAACGTACTGGTTTCTAAGCTATGCTATTCTATTTCAGGTACACGTATGGCAAGCCAGTGAAAGGCGATGTCGAAATGAAAATCTGTGTTGTTGATGGCTATGGTTACACCAGGCAACGACTTTGCATCAACATAGCTGATGTGGTTTGTTATTCTTGTATTTTCTGATAAAGTACATATCTTGTTATGTTCATCAAACAGACAAACAATCGAAAGACAAATTTAAGCACAAATACTTTTGATCCTAAGCAGATTTCCAACAAAAACTAGCAGTGCAAATTGACTTTTTTATATATAATTAATGTTTAAACATCATGGTCTGACCTCTAACATATTTGATTGCTAGTGTATTGTAAAGTGATCACATGCAAATACCTACTAAAACATAAATGCTCAATAGAATAATTTTAACTATTTATTGTGCAACTGTGCCAAAAACGCCCACCTCTCGTACGCGAAGGTCATCCAAAAACTTTGTGAATTAAGAGAATTTATTTGGAAGGAAATTTAGTTGCGTTCATCAAAACGAATTCCGCCATCACGCGGCATTTGGCGAATTTGATTGAGGTCGTTTTCTATTAAATTTGAGTCCGAAATTGATGTACACAGCATCAGTAGTGTTGGTAGCGATCACAGAGTTCTCTTATCATTCAACTACGATGTCGGTGAGAAATTACACATGTCGTTGGCGTCTTCATTTCGCAGTATATATGCAGCCATCTTGTTGATTGTGGCACTGGCCACACCTTGTTTAATGTGTTTATTTTTGGTGTATTTTGCTACACTGATCACACTGATAATGCTAGGGGAACACATATTTGTGAAAGAAGTTGTTGTCTTTCGACATTTCAGATGTTGGTTTTATATTGGAACATACCATTCCATTCAGTAATATGATCGGTAGACGGTAGCCATTGTGGAAATTATTTATTTTTATGTTTTCATTCACGTTGATGTCGTTTACAAAGTAATGTATAATTGGAAAACTAACCATCAGAATTAGATAAATGTTTTACTCGGGCAAAACTAACATGCATGGCTACATTTGTTTCAATGGAACACTTATGGTAGGTTCTGAGAATTTTTAGTAAAGCATGATGAAATAGATGTTTTATTTTTTCATCGTAACTGTTGAACTTTGCTTCAAGATCTGAAACTTAATTGAATGCAATACAGCACTTTTACTAACACATTTTATTCAAACATTAATTTCTATAGTCAGTGTAATTAATCTCATGTATTTTCATGCAATGGTTGTTGAAATGTCCATATTTTTACACAAGCAACACACAATACAATTCACAGTTGGCCGCCATCTTCAAATTGTCTGCCCACGGCAGGGTATAAAATAAGAAGGCTGTCTACCCAGTAAAGAGAGTAACAACCTGGTTCTGTCTTTGCATCGTTTACAAGGTTGCTGTTTATATGATGGTGGGTAAATATAATATGTTGCATTTGTTAACTGTAGTGTTATATTCTGCTGCAGATTAACGGCTGTGTTAAATTCAATGTCAACCCCTCTTTGCTGAGGTTGTCTTATGATAACTTCAAAATCTTCGCAGTGGATGCATCCGTCAAAGAGGAAGCCACAGGTAGAGTACTAAACGTAGATTTAACCTACTTCATCCATTCATTTCACCCATCGCCAATATGGTTCGCTGGTGTTCAGATGTGTCCATATATCGTGCGCATGCATGAACACTGAACATCTCGCTTTTGATAACTCGCTTATATTTCTAATCTAGTGAAGTTATTATACGTGTCTGATCGTCAACATTGGTATATATCACTATTGTGACGATGCTCCGCTTGAGGATTGAACAACTGATGACGATCTACGTTGCGAAACCACGTAAAACTGAACTTTGAAACTTGGCGCCAAAAACGCCATCTTTGTTTACATTGTTGGCAAGCCGAGGAATATCAACAATCAACGCAATTCACGATGCCATGCACAATGCCACGCAGAAAAGATGACGACATCTCAGAAATCACCGAGATGAAGCAACAGCTGACCGCAATACAACGAGACATTGCCGGCATTACAACATTCCAAAAAGAAATCGCCTACCTACTGAAGGAAGTCAGCCAACTACAGAAAGCTAACGAAGAGAAAGACCAAATCATCCGTGAACTTGAAACAAAAGTTGACGATCTCGAACAATACTCTTGGATTGACGATATAATCATCACTGGCCTCCAGACAAACCACAAAACATACGTTCGGGCTGCAAGCAGCACAACGACCGAAACCGACGCGGAAGCACCGCCCGAAGAAACGTCCACACTGGAGGACTGCGTTGTGACGTTCCTCACAACGAAGGGAATACCGATCACCAGGAACGACATATCGGCATGTCACACCCTAGGCGGCGCCAATCGTAAGTCGGGAAGTCGAATACCACGCATTATCATCCGATTTACCAACCGAAAAGCCCAAACAAACGTTCTGAGAATGGGAAAGAAACTAAGAGGCACGAACGTGTACGTAAACGAATACTTAACCGCCAAGCAAGTAGAGCTATCCAAAACTGCCCGACTACTGCGCAAGCAAAATAAACTTCAGTCCACGTGGACGAGAAACTGCAAAGTGTTCGTAAGACTAAACGGTCCACCAGACAGTGCAAAAACACACCTGGTAAAATGCCTGAAAGACCTGGGCCTTGGTCTGGGACTGGCGTGAGTTGACTGATCATTGACAATGTTGTTGTTATTATTGTCTAACTATTAGAGGTTAAATAGTTTTCTAGATAAGTATAATATACTCAGTTCTAGTCAATATGGATTTAGATCAAGCATGTCAACATCTCATGCCTTAATAGAATTGGTCGAAGAAATTACTAATTCTCTTGATAATAATAAATATGCCATTGGCATATTTGTTGACCTTAAGAAATCATTTGATACGGTTAACCATGATATATTGGGAACAAAATTAAATTGTTATGGTATTCGTGGAGTTGCACATCAGTGGATTATGAGTTACTTGAAAAACAGAAGTCAGTTTATTCACTATGATAATTGTGATTCAGAAATACTCAAAATATCTTGTGGTGTCCCACAAGGATCTGTTTTAGGACCAAAGTTGTTTATTTTGTACATAAACGATATTTGTAATGTTTCAAGCATCTTTAAGTTCATCTTATTTGCTGATGATACTAACATGTTCTACAGTAATAGTGATATAGGTGAACTTGTCAGGTTGACAAATATTGAATTGGAAAAGTTACATGTATGGCTTGCAGTAAACAGGCTCTCTCTCAATATATCAAAAACGAATTAGATGTTATTTGGCAAACGCATTATAAAGACACCTGTCTCTATACATATAAGTAAGGAAGACATAAATAAGGTTGAATTCACCAAATTTTTTGGAGTTTTGATAGATAATAAATTAACATGGAAAAAACACATTTCTGTGATAAAATCTAATCATGCATGTTGCATATTGTAAAATATTCTTGACTGTAATTATATCAATTGTAAATTGGGGAAGTGTTATAAGTGACACACTTCTTCTTGCCCTTTTCAACTTCAAAACTGTGACTTACAATTGTATACTTGGCATTTTTTGATTTGTATATTGTGCATGTATTGTGTTATTTTTTTTAAATATTGTTCGTGTATTATTATGTTGTTGTTGTTGAATAAACTTTCATTCATTCATTTCGACTTTCATTCATTCATAATATGTGAGTAGATTACAACTCCTCCCTCAGTTCAATTGTTTTGCACCTCACGTTTCAGATTAATTACATGGAAAACAAACCTACCAAGTAATCACTATGATACACTCCTTTGTTTGTGCATGTTTTATTAAATTTTGGTGAAATTAACATGGAGACATTAAATTAATTTCGACTTTGTCGGTTCAAATTTAATTAAATAGAACTTGAGTTGGGAAGCTACGATTCAGCCAAACACAGTCTGCGCTCAAACGCACAGCTGGTTTGTTTACATGACAAATTTGCCATTCTTTATGGGAGTGCTTATGTCACCAAATCAGCTAAAAGCATGGCTAAAACCCTAATCCAGTCAGAGACAGTTGTCAATCATGACGACGTATTCGTGAAAACCTGTGGTGCAGTGCCAATGGACAAAAGTGATGCACATGTTTCATTGTCATTGCATGATCGACCAGCAAATTCAAATGCATAAAAAGTAATGTACACATCCATGTGACTAGTTACAAGTGTGGGATTTGCACAACACGCACATGCGATAATTTTTAGCTTTGTTGACGCTTTTCACTGTTTCTAAATGGTACACGAGGTTTTGCCTTAAGGTTTGTTTTTCCTACAAGTTTTTAGGGCGGTAATTAAAGTAGGATTAATAAACGGTGTGACGAAATGGCCCCACCTCTCACTAGGATGTGGTAATAGTTAGTAGTTTTAATCGTCTAAATGTCTGGGAGGCGTCTTTTTAATAGTTCTAATGTATTATCATAATTTAAATATGGTATTTTATAATTGTATTGTGTTTCTAGCTAATAACTCATCCAATTATCTGGTGAGTAGTAAATAAATGTCAGAAGGTTATTCTGGCCACATTTCTCCCATATCTGGTGTTGTCTTGTTGCATTGCGTAAAAAGTAATGTACACATATTATTTGTCAGGTGTTACACTAAATGGAACTGGCAGTGCTGAAATTACCCAGCAACTTCTGAAGCTGGAGTTCAAGCCATCCTCTCCCAGCTACTTCAAACCTGGACTGCCCTACTACGGAAAGGTTTGTGCTTTGATGTTCTGCATCAGTGTTTCAAGATGTTTATGTGTAGGTACTTTCTTGGAGACCATTTATATGTTGTCTTCTACGTGAGATGCGGTAGTGTGTTGTTAAGACGTCCACCTAGCGTGCAAGAGTTCGGAGTTCTCAACTGTGGGAACTAATATCCCCTGTGGCTCATTAATGTCTGTCCCGTCTCAAGTTGGGATGTAAAAGAACCACCAAGGACAACAAGCTCCGTGGCACGTGATAATGTTCTGTATTTACATATAATAGGCCTGATTTGTTTTGTGTAATAAAGTAGGCCCTTACTGTTTCATGTGGTATATGTTTGTTTCTCTGATGTATTTGTTTTGTGTAAAACAGTAACACTATGGGTCAGTCGCATAAGTTTGTCCCAAACGCATTACATGTGGGGTGGTTGGGTTGTCGCCACAGATCGCAGGGGAAATATATCGCTACAGTGACGCCACCTAGTGAATGAAACATGTTAATGCAAATTGATCCTGGTAGCAATTGGTGATCGTAAACATCAAGTCTGCACCATGTATTGAGCCAATAAAAGATGCAATTTTTTGTGTGGGGTTTGCGCACTTGTGATCTCTAAAATGTAAAGCTGCATGTATGTTTCTAAGGTATGCTTATTTTGAGTGATACTACACCATGAAGGTGCATGTTGGTTTCTATGATGTACTCGTTTTGTGCAATATGACACTGATGGCGCATGTCTGTTACAATGTAGCACTTGTTTTTTCGATGCTACACTGACAGTGCATGTTAGTTTCTAGGATGTATTTGTTTTGTGCGATACGATACTGTGATGGCGCATGTCTGTTTCTGCAGTGTATTGTTACAAAACCTGATGGAACGCCGGCGCCAGGGGAACTGGTGACAATCAAAGTGCGTGAACACGCAAAGGGCTCCATGTCAGATGTGAAGTACAACTACACAACAGACACGATGGGACAGTTCTACTTCAAGATTCCTTCGTTCCAGCCCACCACCCAATACATTGATATCACCGTGTGTATCACTAATTTGTTCAATGCTATTTCTACGTCACGACTGTTCACGCCTTAACCATTTTAGGTCTACAGCCCTGTCACTGTGTGACTGCTGCAGACAGCATTCCCTCAGAGTTATTAGAAATATTACCTGTTTCATTTCAGTTGCTTTTTTACCAAGAAATAAGTTTTCGAATAGGAACTCCTGGTATGTTCTTGAACTAGAATGATCAGCGGATCAGATCATGCAATTTGTTTGTGTAATCTGGTTACCATAGCAACAGATAATTCAAAATTTACCAATGGTCCCGTGTCACCAGCATCATCAACGTCATGATCAGAAAACCCATCAAGAATATCGTCAATTTCAGCAGTCGAATCGTCAAAATCTTCGTCGATACATTCAGTGACAGGCCGGCGAAAACACACATTATCACCTTCTGCAAACACCCTTTTGTTTAAGTCCGATTCGTCAGTAAAACTGTCCATCAAATGTTCCCAAACATTGTCGTCAGCAGTGCTGCTGCAAACAACCTCTGCCAGAATCATTGGTTAGCAGAAAAAATGAATATAACTATGGAATATTCAATAGAACAGTATGACAACTTTGACATAAACAGAAGCCTGAGTTATTCCCCTGGCGTTTAATATGCAACAAGTTGTGCCACATAACGACCACACAGGAGTTATACTGAATGCAAGCAAGCTTACACCTTATTGTGAGCAGTCGACCTAAAACGTCACAGTACGGCTACCGTCTATAGTGGGCAGCCGAACTAAAACGTCACAGTACGGCTACCCTCTCTAGTGGGCAGCCAAACTGAAATGGTTAAGGAATATTTTGGGGTATGGAGTTATGATGAGCAGCAAGTAAAAATGCCTGCAGCTGCCTGATTTTAATCCGTGTTCCTATGCAATAAAATAACTTTTTCAATAATAAGATTTGTATGGTACACACTTTCAGAATCAATAACTCTTTTATGATGTATGAATAGTGAGTGTAATGATAACCAGCTAAATTTGACTTTATTGAAGACTGAGGGTAAGATAGATTTTTAATTTACATTCACTGGAATCATTTAAATCTGGTTTTAAGACTCACCTGTTCACTGCAGTGTGTATGTAACTCGGACCCTTACCAACACTGTTTTACCATAGCTGATTGATGTTTAATGTTTATTAGTTATTTCTTTATCTATTTATTTACTTTTCATATACATTTTAGCCTAATTTATTGATATTTACATTAATGTTAATTTATTTATTAAAATGATAATAATATGATCTTAACTATTTTATTTTATGATATTTTATGTCACATTCCTTTTCTACTTCTACTATATTTATTGTCTTAATTACTATTATTATTAGTTCATTTTATCTATGATATAACAACTACTGTTTTTTATTCAAATGGATTATTTTTAACATACATTTGTATATTGTTGTAACGCGCTGTGAACAGTATTGGATGTGGCGCTTAACAAAATAAAGTATTATTATTATATATATATACCTGATTCATATGCCACCCCATTACTGAGCGGCAATTAGCAGACGGATGAACCTAGACACAGGATACTAAAGTTATGTAATATCTTGAGTATATCCTGTTCAAGAGGACATTCCCTGGACCAAACTCTATCAGCACTCTACACGTGTTGAAGCAACTGTCAAGCTTCCTAACTGTTTGTAAAAGTAGCATTCTGAAGGCATCGATGTACACATGAATTTGTTTTCAGGCAACCGTACCACGTTACAAATTGATGATGTCGCAGTCAGACTACTTGCCATTCAAACCTAGCAGCGACTTTGCTGTCAATCAGTGGTATTCGCCTAGTGGATCCCTCTTGCAGATTACTCCAATTGACGGCGAGCAGAAATGCTCTGGCAAACTGAAAGTAAACGTTTCTTACACGACGGAAGGAAACAATGAATTCGCATTTTACTACCAGGTAAGTGCAGTAGCTATTAGTTGACCTTGTAGATAAATCGGTATTCAAGGACAAACCATGCTATGCTGCCAGTTTTGTTTAAAGTATTTGGCATAAATACTTATTTATGTAGATTGTGAGCTTTATCCTGAGTTTTATATTTTGGATATCAGAATGTTTGGACTAATTTGGTCTCTCTGCATTGCCTTAATTCACTCAAATGTAATAACGAATACCTAGCCAGAAGTAATTGCAGCATGGCTTAATTCTTCCCTGTGCGGTAGAGCTGGTGTTGAAACAATCAGGTTTGCCAGGATTAATTTTAAGCGCTTTCAATGCCCTAGAGACCAGATACAGTACAGTCATACCTTACTTAATGGTTCCGATGTTTGCCAGGTGTTGAAGTGTTAAACGCTTTCAATGCCCTAGAGACCAGATACAGTACAGTCAAACCACACTTTGTGGTACCAATGTTTGCCAGGAGTTTAAGTGTTAAGCACTTTCAATGGCCTAGAGACCAGATATAGTACAGTCAAACCACACTTTACGGTCTTAATGTTTGCCATGGGTTGAAGTGTTAAGTGCTTTCAATGCCCTACACATCAGATACAGTACAGTCAAACCTCACTTTATGGTCCCAATGTTTGCCATGGGTTAAAGTGTTAAGCGCTTGCAATGACCTAGAGACCAGATATAGTACAGTCAAACCTCACTTTATTGTCCCAATGTTTGCCAGGGGTTGAAGTGTTAAGTGCTTTCAATGCCCTACAGATCAGTTACAGTACAGACAAACATCACTTTATGGTCCCAATGTTTGCCAAGGGTTGAAGTGTTAAGCGCTTTCAGTGCTCTGGAGACCAGACAGTACAGTCAATCCTCACTTTATGGTTCCAATGTTTGCCAGGTGATGAAGTATTAAGCGCTTTCACTGCACTAGAGAACATATATAGTATAGTCAATCCTCACTTTATGGTCGCAATGTTTGCTAGGGGTTGAAGTGTTAAGCGCTTTCACTGCCCAAGAGACCAGATATAGTACAGTCAATCCTCACTTTATATTCCCAATGTTTGCCAAGGGTTGAAGTGTTAAGCGCTTTCAATGCCCTAGAGACCAGATACAGTACAGTCACACCTCAATTTATGGTCCCAATGTTTGCCAAGGGTTGAAGTGTTAAGTGCTTTCAGTGCCCTGGAGACTAGATACAGTACAGACAAACATCACTTTATGGTCCCAATGTTTGCCAAGGGTTGAAGTGTTAAGCGCTTTCAATGCCCTAGAGACCAGATACAGTACAGTCACACCTCAATTTATGGTCCCAATGTTTGCCAAGGGTTGAAGTGTTAAGCACTTTCAATGGCCTAGAGACCAGATATAGTACAGTCAAACCACACTTTACGTTCTTAATGTTTGCCATGGGTTGAAGTGTTAAGTGCTTTCAATGCCCTACAGATCAGATACAGTACAGTCAAACCTCACTCTATGGTCCCAATGTTTGCCATGGGTTAAAGTGTTAAGCGCTTGCAATGACCTAGAGACCAGATATAGTACAGTCAAACCTCACTTTATTGTCCCAATGTTTGCCAAGGGTTGAAGTGTTAAGCGCTTTCAATGCCCTAGAGACCAGATACAGTACAGTCACACCTCAATTTATGGTCGCAATGTTTGCCAAGGGTTGAAGTGTTAAGTGCTTTCAGTGCCCTGGAGACTAGATACAGTACAGACAAACATCACTTTATGGTCCCAATGTTTGCCATGGGTTAAAGTGTTAAGCGCTTTCACTGCACTAGAGAACATATATAGTATAGTCAATCCTCACTTTATGGTCGCAATGTTTGCTAGGGGTTGAACTGTTAAGCGCTTTCACTGCCCAAGAGACCAGATATAGTACAGTCAATCCTCACTTTATATTCCCAATGTTTGCCAAGGGTTGAAGTGTTAAGCGCTTTCAATGCCCTAGAGACCAGATACAGTACAGTCACACCTCAATTTATGGTCCCAATGTTTGCCAAGGGTTGAAGTGTTAAGCACTTTCAATGGCCTAGAGACCAGATATAGTACAGTCAAACCACACTTTACGTTCTTAATGTTTGCCATGGGTTGAAGTGTTAAGTGCTTTCAATGCCCTACAGATCAGATACAGTACAGTCAAACCTCACTTTATGGTCCCAATGTTTGCCATGGGTTAAAGTGTTAAGCGCTTGCAATGACGTAGAGACCAGATATAGTACAGTCAAACCTCACTTTATTGTCCCAATGTTTGCCAGGTGTTGAAGTGTTAAACGCTTTCAATGCCCTAGAGACCAGATATAGTACAGTCAAACCACACTTTGTGGTACCAATGTTTGCCAGGAGTTTAAGTGTTAAGCACTTTCAATGGCCTAGAGACCAGATATAGTACAGTCAAACCACACTTTACGGTCTTAATGTTTGCCATGGGTTGAAGTGTTAAGTGCTTTCAATGCCCTACACATCAGATACAGTACAGTCAAACCTCACTTTATGGTCCCAATGTTTGCCATGGGTTAAAGTGTTAAGCGCTTTCACTGCACTAGAGAACATATATAGTATAGTCAATCCTCACTTTATGGTCGCAATGTTTGCTAGGGGTTGAAGTGTTAAGCGCTTTCACTGCCCAAGAGACCAGATATAGTACAGTCAATCCTCACTTTATATTCCCAATGTTTGCCAAGGGTTGAAGTGTTAAGCGCTTTCAATGCCCTAGAGACCAGATACAGTACAGTCACACCTCAATTTATGGTCCCATTGTTTGCCAAGGGTTGAAGTGTTAAGTGCTTTCAGTGCCCTGGAGACTAGATACAGTACAGACAAACATCACTTTATGGTCCCAATGTTTGCCAAGGGTTGAAGTGTTAAGCGCTTTCAATGCCCTAGAGACCAGATACAGTACAGTCACACCTCAATTTATGGTCCCAATGTTTGCCAAGGGTTGAAGTGTTAAGCGCTTTCAGTGCTCTGGAGACCAGATACAGTACAGTCAATCCTCACTTTATGATTCCAATGTTTGCCAGGTGATGAAGTATTAAGCGCTTTCACTGCACTAGAGAACATATATAGTATAGTCAATCCTCACTTTATGGTCGCAATGTTTGCTAGGGGTTGAAGTGTTAAGCGCTTTCACTGCCCAAGAGACCAGATATAGTACAGTCAATCCTCACTTTACATTCCCAATGTTTGCCAAGGGTTGAAGTGTTAAGCGCTTTCAATGCCCTAGAGACCAGATACAGTACAGTCACACCTCAATTTATGGTCCCAATGTTTGCCAAGGGTTGAAGTGTTAAGTGCTTTCAGTGCCCTGGAGACTAGATACAGTACAGACAAACATCACTTTATGGTCCCAATGTTTGCCAAGGGTTGAAGTGTTAAGCGCTTTCACTGCCCAAGAGACCAGATATAGTACAGTCAAACCTCACTTTATTGTCCCAATGTTTGCCAGGGGTTGAAGTGTTAAGTGCTTTCAATGCCCTACAGATCAGTTACAGTACAGACAAACATCACTTTATGGTCCCAATGTTTGCCAAGGGTTGAAGTGTTAAGCGCTTTCAGTGCTCTGGAGACCAGATACAGTACAGTCAATCCTCACTTTATGGTTCCAATGTTTGCCAGGTGATGAAGTATTAAGCGCTTTCACTGCACTAGAGAACATATATAGTATAGTCAATCCTCACTTTATGGTCGCAATGTTTGCTAGGGGTTGAAGTGTTAAGCGCTTTCACTGCCCAAGAGACCAGATATAGTACAGTCAATCCTCACTTTATATTCCCAATGTTTGCCAAGGGTTGAAGTGTTAAGCGCTTCCAATGCCCTAGAGACCAGATACAGTACAGTCACACCTCAATTTATGGTCCCAATGTTTGCCAAGGGTTGAAGTGTTAAGTGCTTTCAGTGCCCTGGAGACTAGATACAGTACAGACAAACATCACTTTATGGTCCCAATGTTTGCCAAGGGTTGAAGTGTTAAGCGCTTTCAATGCCCTAGAGACCAGATACAGTACAGTCACACCTCAATTTATGGTCCCAATGTTTGCCAAGGGTTGAAGTGTTAAGCACTTTCAATGGCCTAGAGACCAGATATAGTACAGTCAAACCACACTTTACGTTCTTAATGTTTGCCATGGGTTGAAGTGTTAAGTGCTTTCAATGCCCTACAGATCAGTTACAGTACAGACAAACATCACTTTATGGTCCCAATGTTTGCCAAGGGTTGAAGTGTTAAGCGCTTTCAGTGCTCTGGAGACCAGATACAGTACAGTCAATCCTCACTTTATGGTTCCAATGTTTGCCAGGTGATGAAGTATTAAGCGCTTTCACTGCACTAGAGAACATATATAGTATAGTCAATCCTCACTTTATGGTCGCAATGTTTGCTAGGGGTTGAAGTGTTAAGCGCTTTCACTGCCCAAGAGACCAGATATAGTACAGTCAATCCTCACTTTATATTCCCAATGTTTGCCAAGGGTTGAAGTGTTAAGCGCTTTCAATGCCCTACAGACCAGATACAGTACAGTCACACCTCAATTTATGGTCCCAATGTTTGCCAAGGGTTGAAGTGTTAAGTGCTTTCAGTGCCCTGGAGACTAGATACAGTACAGACAAACATCACTTTATGGTCCCAATGTTTGCCAAGGGTTGAAGTGTTAAGCGCTTTCAATGCCCTAGAGACCAGATACAGTACAGTCACACCTCAATTTATGGTCCCAATGTTTGCCAAGGGTTGAAGTGTTAAGCACTTTCAATGGCCTAGAGACCAGATATAGTACAGTCAAACCACACTTTACGTTCTTAATGTTTGCCATGGGTTGAAGTGTTAAGTGCTTTCAATGCCCTACAGATCAGATACAGTACAGTCAAACCTCACTCTATGGTCCCAATGTTTGCCATGGGTTAAAGTGTTAAGCGCTTGCAATGACCTAGAGACCAGATATAGTACAGTCAAACCTCACTTTATTGTCCCAATGTTTGCCAAGGGTTGAAGTGTTAAGCGCTTTCAATGCCCTAGAGACCAGATACAGTACAGTCACACCTCAATTTATGGTCGCAATGTTTGCCAAGGGTTGAAGTGTTAAGTGCTTTCAGTGCCCTGGAGACTAGATACAGTACAGACAAACATCACTTTATGGTCCCAATGTTTGCCAAGGGTTGAAGTGTTAAGCGCTTTCACTGCCCAAGAGACCAGATATAGTACAGTCAAACCTCACTTTATTGTCCCAATGTTTGCCAGGGGTTGAAGTGTTAAGTGCTTTCAATGCCCTACAGATCAGTTACAGTACAGACAAACATCACTTTATGGTCCCAATGTTTGCCAAGGGTTGAAGTGTTAAGCGCTTTCAGTGCTCTGGAGACCAGATACAGTACAGTCACACCTCACTTTATGGTTCCAATGTTTGCCAGGTGATGAAGTATTAAGCGCTTTCACTGCACTAGAGAACATATATAGTATAGTCAATCCTCACTTTATGGTCGCAATGTTTGCTAGGGGTTGAAGTGTTAAGCGCTTTCACTGCCCAAGAGACCAGATATAGTACAGTCAATCCTCACTTTATATTCCCAATGTTTGCCAAGGGTTGAAGTGTTAAGCGCTTTCAATGCCCTAGAGACCAGATACAGTACAGTCACACCTCAATTTATGGTCCCAATGTTTGCCAAGGGTTGAAGTGTTAAGTGCTTTCAGTGCCCTGGAGACTAGATACAGTACAGACAAACATCACTTTATGGTCCCAATGTTTGCCAAGGGTTGAAGTGTTAAGCGCTTTCAATGCCCTAGAGACCAGATACAGTACAGTCACACCTCAATTTATGGTCCCAATGTTTGCCAAGGGTTGAAGTGTTAAGCACTTTCAATGGCCTAGAGACCAGATATAGTACAGTCAAACCACACTTTACGTTCTTAATGTTTGACATGGGTTGAAGTGTTAAGTGCTTTCAATGCCCTACAGATCAGTTACAGTACAGACAAACATCACTTTATGGTCCCAATGTTTGCCAAGGGTTGAAGTGTTAAGCGCTTTCAGTGCTCTGGAGACCAGATACAGTACAGTCAATCCTCACTTTATGGTTCCAATGTTTGCCAGGTGATGAAGTATTAAGCGCTTTCACTGCACTAGAGAACATATATAGTATAGTCAATCCTCACTTTATGGTCGCAATGTTTGCTAGGGGTTGAAGTGTTAAGCGCTTTCACTGCCCAAGAGACCAGATATAGTACAGTCAATCCTCACTTTATATTCCCAATGTTTGCCAAGGGTTGAAGTGTTAAGCGCTTTCAATGCCCTAGAGACCAGATACAGTACAGTCACACCTCAATTTATGGTCCCAATGTTTGCCAAGGGTTGAAGTGTTAAGTGCTTTCAGTGCCCTGGAGACTAGATACAGTACAGACAAACATCACTTTATGGTCCCAATGTTTGCCAAGGGTTGAAGTGTTAAGCGCTTTCAATGCCCTAGAGACCAGATACAGTACAGTCACACCTCAATTTATGGTCCCAATGTTTGCCAAGGGTTGAAGTGTTAAGCACTTTCAATGGCCTAGAGACCAGATATAGTACAGTCAAACCACACTTTACGTTCTTAATGTTTGCCATGGGTTGAAGTGTTAAGTGCTTTCAATGCCCTACAGATCAGATACAGTACAGTCAAACCTCACTCTATGGTCCCAATGTTTGCCATGGGTTAAAGTGTTAAGCGCTTGCAATGACCTAGAGACCAGATATAGTACAGTCAAACCTCACTTTATTGTCCCAATGTTTGCCAAGGGTTGAAGTGTTAAGCGCTTTCAATGCCCTAGAGACCAGATACAGTACAGTCACACCTCAATTTATGGTCGCAATGTTTGCCAAGGTTTGAAGTGTTAAGTGCTTTCAGTGCCCTGGAGACTAGATACAGTACAGACAAACATCACTTTATGGTCCCAATGTTTGCCATGGGTTAAAGTGTTAAGCGCTTTCACTGCACTAGAGAACATATATAGTATAGTCAATCCTCACTTTATGGTCGCAATGTTTGCTAGGGGTTGAAGTGTTAAGCGCTTTCACTGCCCAAGAGACCAGATATAGTACAGTCAATCCTCACTTTATATTCCCAATGTTTGCCAAGGGTTGAAGTGTTAAGCGCTTTCAATGCCCTAGAGACCAGATACAGTACAGTCACACCTCAATTTATGGTCCCAATGTTTGCCAAGGGTTGAAGTGTTAAGCACTTTCAATGGCCTAGAGACCAGATATAGTACAGTCAAACCACACTTTACGTTCTTAATGTTTGCCATGGGTTGAAGTGTTAAGTGCTTTCAATGCCCTACAGATCAGATACAGTACAGTCAAACCTCACTTTATGGTCCCAATGTTTGCCATGGGTTAAAGTGTTAAGCGCTTGCAATGACGTAGAGACCAGATATAGTACAGTCAAACCTCACTTTATTGTCCCAATGTTTGCCAGGTGTTGAAGTGTTAAACGCTTTCAATGCCCTAGAGACCAGATACAGTACAGTCAAACCACACTTTGTGGTACCAATGTTTGCCAGGAGTTTAAGTGTTAAGCACTTTCAATGGCCTAGAGACCAGATATAGTACAGTCAAACCACACTTTACGGTCTTAATGTTTGCCATGGGTTGAAGTGTTAAGTGCTTTCAATGCCCTACACATCAGATACAGTACAGTCAAACCTCACTTTATGGTCCCAATGTTTGCCATGGGTTAAAGTGTTAAGCGCTTTCACTGCACTAGAGAACATATATAGTATAGTCAATCCTCACTTTATGGTCGCAATGTTTGCTAGGGGTTGAAGTGTTAAGCGCTTTCACTGCCCAAGAGACCAGATATAGTACAGTCAATCCTCACTTTATATTCCCAATGTTTGCCAAGGGTTGAAGTGTTAAGCGCTTTCAATGCCCTAGAGACCAGATACAGTACAGTCACACCTCAATTTATGGTCCCAATGTTTGCCAAGGGTTGAAGTGTTAAGTGCTTTCAGTGCCCTGGAGACTAGATACAGTACAGACAAACATCACTTTATGGTCCCAATGTTTGCCAAGGGTTGAAGTGTTAAGCGCTTTCAATGCCCTAGAGACCAGATACAGTACAGTCACACCTCAATTTATGGTCCCAATGTTTGCCAAGGGTTGAAGTGTTAAGCGCTTTCAGTGCTCTGGAGACCAGATACAGTACAGTCAATCCTCACTTTATGATTCCAATGTTTGCCAGGTGATGAAGTATTAAGCGCTTTCACTGCACTAGAGAACATATATAGTATAGTCAATCCTCACTTTATGGTCGCAATGTTTGCTAGGGGTTGAAGTGTTAAGCGCTTTCACTGCCCAAGAGACCAGATATAGTACAGTCAATCCTCACTTTACATTCCCAATGTTTGCCAAGGGTTGAAGTGTTAAGCGCTTTCAATGCCCTAGAGACCAGATACAGTACAGTCACACCTCAATTTATGGTCCCAATGTTTGCCAAGGGTTGAAGTGTTAAGTGCTTTCAGTGCCCTGGAGACTAGATACAGTACAGACAAACATCACTTTATGGTCCCAATGTTTGCCAAGGGTTGAAGTGTTAAGCGCTTTCACTGCCCAAGAGACCAGATATAGTACAGTCAAACCTCACTTTATTGTCCCAATGTTTGCCAGGGGTTGAAGTGTTAAGTGCTTTCAATGCCCTACAGATCAGTTACAGTACAGACAAACATCACTTTATGGTCCCAATGTTTGCCAAGGGTTGAAGTGTTAAGCGCTTTCAGTGCTCTGGAGACCAGATACAGTACAGTCAATCCTCACTTTATGGTTCCAATGTTTGCCAGGTGATGAAGTATTAAGCGCTTTCACTGCACTAGAGAACATATATAGTATAGTCAATCCTCACTTTATGGTCGCAATGTTTGCTAGGGGTTGAAGTGTTAAGCGCTTTCACTGCCCAAGAGACCAGATATAGTACAGTCAATCCTCACTTTATATTCCCAATGTTTGCCAAGGGTTGAAGTGTTAAGCGCTTTCAATGCCCTAGAGACCAGATACAGTACAGTCACACCTCAATTTATGGTCCCAATGTTTGCCAAGGGTTGAAGTGTTAAGTGCTTTCAGTGCCCTGGAGACTAGATACAGTACAGACAAACATCACTTTATGGTCCCAATGTTTGCCAAGGGTTGAAGTGTTAAGCGCTTTCAATGCCCTAGAGACCAGATACAGTACAGTCACACCTCAATTTATGGTCCCAATGTTTGCCAAGGGTTGAAGTGTTAAGCACTTTCAATGGCCTAGAGACCAGATATAGTACAGTCAAACCACACTTTACGTTCTTAATGTTTGCCATGGGTTGAAGTGTTAAGTGCTTTCAATGCCCTACAGATCAGATACAGTACAGTCAAACCTCACTTTATGGTCCCAATGTTTGCCATGGGTTAAAGTGTTAAGCGCTTGCAATGACCTAGAGACCAGATATAGTACAGTCAAACCTCACTTTATTGTCCCAATGTTTGCCAGGGGTTGAAGTGTTAAGTGCTTTCAATGCCCTACAGATCAGTTACAGTACAGACAAACATCACTTTATGGTCCCAATGTTTGCCAAGGGTTGAAGTGTTAAGCGTTTTCAGTGCTCTGGAGACCAGATACAGTACAGTCAATCCTCACTTTATGGTTCCAATGTTTGCCAGGTGATGAAGTATTAAGCGCTTTCACTGCACTAGAGAACATATATAGTATAGTCAATCCTCACTTTATGGTCGCAATGTTTGCTAGGGGTTGAAGTGTTAAGCGCTTTCACTGCCCAAGAGACCAGATATAGTACAGTCAATCCTCACTTTATATTCCCAATGTTTGCCAAGGGTTGAAGTGTTAAGCGCTTTCAATGCCCTAGAGACCAGATACAGTACAGTCACACCTCAATTTATGGTCCCAATGTTTGCCAAGGGTTGAAGTGTTAAGCACTTTCAATGGCCTAGAGACCAGATATAGTACAGTCAAACCACACTTTACGTTCTTAATGTTTGCCATGGGTTGAAGTGTTAAGTGCTTTCAATGCCCTACAGATCAGATACAGTACAGTCAAACCTCACTCTATGGTCCCAATGTTTGCCATGGGTTAAAGTGTTAAGCGCTTGCAATGACCTAGAGACCAGATATAGTACAGTCAAACCTCACTTTATTGTCCCAATGTTTGCCAAGGGTTGAAGTGTTAAGCGCTTTCAATGCCCTAGAGACCAGATACAGTACAGTCACACCTCAATTTATGGTCGCAATGTTTGCCAAGGGTTGAAGTGTTAAGTGCTTTCAGTGCCCTGGAGACCAGATACAGTACAGACAAACATCACTTTATGGTCCCAATGTTTGCCATGGGTTAAAGTGTTAAGCGCTTTCACTGCACTAGAGAACATATATAGTATAGTCAATCCTCACTTTATGGTCGCAATGTTTGCTAGGGGTTGAAGTGTTAAGCGCTTTCACTGCCCAAGAGACCAGATATAGTACAGTCAATCCTCACTTTATATTCCCAATGTTTGCCAAGGGTTGAAGTGTTAAGCGCTTTCAATGCCCTAGAGACCAGATACAGTACAGTCACACCTCAATTTATGGTCCCAATGTTTGCCAAGGGTTGAAGTGTTAAGCACTTTCAATGGCCTAGAGACCAGATATAGTACAGTCAAACCACACTTTACGTTCTTAATGTTTGCCATGGGTTGAAGTGTTAAGTGCTTTCAATGCCCTACAGATCAGATACAGTACAGTCAAACCTCACTTTATGGTCCCAATGTTTGCCATGGGTTAAAGTGTTAAGCGCTTGCAATGACGTAGAGACCAGATATAGTACAGTCAAACCTCACTTTATTGTCCCAATGTTTGCCAGGTGTTGAAGTGTTAAACGCTTTCAATGCCCTAGAGACCAGATACAGTACAGTCAAACCACACTTTGTGGTACCAATGTTTGCCAGGAGTTTAAGTGTTAAGCACTTTCAATGGCCTAGAGACCAGATATAGTACAGTCAAACCACACTTTACGGTCTTAATGTTTGCCATGGGTTGAAGTGTTAAGTGCTTTCAATGCCCTACACATCAGATACAGTACAGTCAAACCTCACTTTATGGTCCCAATGTTTGCCATGGGTTAAAGTGTTAAGCGCTTTCACTGCACTAGAGAACATATATAGTATAGTCAATCCTCACTTTATGGTCGCAATGTTTGCTAGGGGTTGAAGTGTTAAGCGCTTTCACTGCCCAAGAGACCAGATATAGTACAGTCAATCCTCACTTTATATTCCCAATGTTTGCCAAGGGTTGAAGTGTTAAGCGCTTTCAATGCCCTAGAGACCAGATACAGTACAGTCACACCTCAATTTATGGTCCCAATGTTTGCCAAGGGTTGAAGTGTTAAGTGCTTTCAGTGCCCTGGAGACTAGATACAGTACAGACAAACATCACTTTATGGTCCCAATGTTTGCCAAGGGTTGAAGTGTTAAGCGCTTTCAATGCCCTAGAGACCAGATACAGTACAGTCACACCTCAATTTATGGTCCCAATGTTTGCCAAGGGTTGAAGTGTTAAGCGCTTTCAGTGCTCTGGAGACCAGATACAGTACAGTCAATCCTCACTTTATGATTCCAATGTTTGCCAGGTGATGAAGTATTAAGCGCTTTCACTGCACTAGAGAACATATATAGTATAGTCAATCCTCACTTTATGGTCGCAATGTTTGCTAGGGGTTGAAGTGTTAAGCGCTTTCACTGCCCAAGAGACCAGATATAGTACAGTCAATCCTCACTTTACATTCCCAATGTTTGCCAAGGGTTGAAGTGTTAAGCGCTTTCAATGCCCTAGAGACCAGATACAGTACAGTCACACCTCAATTTATGGTCCCAATGTTTGCCAAGGGTTGAAGTGTTAAGTGCTTTCAGTGCCCTGGAGACTAGATACAGTACAGACAAACATCACTTTATGGTCCCAATGTTTGCCAAGGGTTGAAGTGTTAAGCGCTTTCACTGCCCAAGAGACCAGATATAGTACAGTCAAACCTCACTTTATTGTCCCAATGTTTGCCAGGGGTTGAAGTGTTAAGTGCTTTCAATGCCCTACAGATCAGTTACAGTACAGACAAACATCACTTTATGGTCCCAATGTTTGCCAAGGGTTGAAGTGTTAAGCGCTTTCAATGCCCTAGAGACCAGATACAGTACAGTCACACCTCAATTTATGGTCCCAATGTTTGCCAAGGGTTGAAGTGTTAAGTGCTTTCAGTGCCCTGGAGACTAGATACAGTACAGACAAACATCACTTTATGGTCCCAATGTTTGCCAAGGGTTGAAGTGTTAAGCGCTTTCAATGCCCTAGAGACCAGATACAGTACAGTCACACCTCAATTTATGGTCCCAATGTTTGCCAAGGGTTGAAGTGTTAAGCACTTTCAATGGCCTAGAGACCAGATATAGTACAGTCAAACCACACTTTACGTTCTTAATGTTTGCCATGGGTTGAAGTGTTAAGTGCTTTCAATGCCCTACAGATCAGATACAGTACAGTCAAACCTCACTTTATGGTCCCAATGTTTGCCATGGGTTAAAGTGTTAAGCGCTTGCAATGACCTAGAGACCAGATATAGTACAGTCAAACCTCACTTTATTGTCCCAATGTTTGCCAGGGGTTGAAGTGTTAAGTGCTTTCAATGCCCTACAGATCAGTTACAGTACAGACAAACATCACTTTATGGTCCCAATGTTTGCCAAGGGTTGAAGTGTTAAGCGCTTTCAGTGCTCTGGAGACCAGATACAGTACAGTCAATCCTCACTTTATGGTTCCAATGTTTGCCAGGTGATGAAGTATTAAGCGCTTTCACTGCACTAGAGAACATATATAGTATAGTCAATCCTCACTTTATGGTCGCAATGTTTGCTAGGGGTTGAAGTGTTAAGCGCTTTCACTGCCCAAGAGACCAGATATAGTACAGTCAATCCTCACTTTATATTCCCAATGTTTGCCAAGGGTTGAAGTGTTAAGCGCTTTCAATGCCCTAGAGACCAGATACAGTACAGTCACACCTCAATTTATGGTCCCAATGTTTGCCAAGGGTTGAAGTGTTAAGTGCTTTCAGTGCCCTGGAGACTAGATACAGTACAGACAAACATCACTTTATGGTCCCAATGTTTGCCAAGGGTTGAAGTGTTAAGCGCTTTCACTGCCCAAGAGACCAGATATAGTACAGTCAATCCTCACTTTATATTCCCAATGTATGCCAGGGGTTGAAGTGTTAAGCGTTTTCAATGCCCTAGAGACCAGATACAGTACAGTCACATCTCATTTTATGGTACCAATGAATGCCAGGGGTTGAAGTTTTAAGTGCTTTCAATGGCCTAGAGACCAGATACACTACAGTCACACCTCACTTTATGGTCCCAATATTTGCTAGAGGTTGAAGTGTTAAGCGCTTTCACTGCCCTAGAGACCATATATAGTACAGTCAAACCTCACTTTATGGTCCCAATGTTTGCCAGGGGTTGACGTGTTGAGCGCTTTCAATGCCCTAGAGACCAAATACAGTACAGTCAAACCTCACTTTATGGTCCCAATTTTTGCCTGGGGTTGTAGTGTTAAGTGCTTTCACTGCCCTAGAGACCAGATATAGTACAGTCAAACCTCACTTTACGGTCGCAATGTTTGCCAGGGGTTGGAGTGTTAAGCGCTTTCAATGCCCTAGAAACCAGATACAGTACAGTCAAACCTCACGTTAGGGTCCAAATGTTTGCCAGGGGTTGACGTGTTAAGCGCTTTCACTGCCCTAGAAACCAGATACAGTACTGTCAAACCTCACTTTATGGTCGCAATGTTTGCAGGGGTTGAAGTGTTAAGTGCTTTCACTGCCCTAGAGAACACATATAGTTCAGTCAAACCTCACTTTATGGTCGCAATGTTTGCCAGGGGTTGAAGTGTTAAGTGCTTTCAATGCCCTACTTTATTGCCACCTTGCTGATACAGCCACCTTATGAGGATCGAAAATTATTTTCCTGTCAGTAAAGTCCAGGAAATTAATCCCGCTTATACAACCACCCGGATATTCCGGTCACTTTTATCCAGTCCCCAGGTTAACCTTAATAGTGAGGTGGCTGTATTACTGAGGTGACCACAACGCGAGGTTTGACTATACTGTATATGTCGTTTAGGTCGACTAAATGATATATGAGGACTTATCTTTTGTATGCCTACAGGTGATGTCACGGGGAAACATTGTGGCAGCGGGTCCCATAACTAATAGGACGGAAGTGTTGGTGAGAACACAGCCAGAGGAGGAGGAGGAGGAGGAGGAGGAAGAGGAGGAGGAGGAAGGAAGGGTGGAGGTGGTGGAGGAGGTTATCGTTGACAGCTCCGTAACTGGTCCAGAGAAAGCAGTCATCAACACAGGTGAGTGCCCATAAATTCCCTTTTAAAGTGATCTTATGATAATAATAATAATAAACTTTTATACACCATCAAATCCGGGACTAATGCCCCGTTCACCGGGATTTACAAAATCGGCAAATATCTAAGAAACATAAAATCTCATTGAAGAAAAATAAATAATAAAAAAGTTAAGTTAACCCAAAAATTATATTATGTATAAACAAACCTATGTATAGTAAAATTACAGGTGAATGAAATTATAAAGCAAATGACTAGCAAAATGCTGAACAGCTAAACATACTGGACAAAAAAAATATAAAGATAAATTACATTAAATAAGTTGATTAGACACTAAAAGTTGATGCTAAGATAAATAAAACTAAAATTAGTTTGAACAGCAAGCATTAAACTTACACTGGAGCTGTATTTGAAACGTGCAGCGTTTCGATCTGTCTACAGCGGATCTTGATCACGCACTAATGTCATGTGACGTGGCGTAGATTTTGGCGGAAAGATCTGGTTGTAGATGGCGGGCAGGTGGTATCCCTGGTCTCGGTTCATTGTAGGGGCTCTCTGATGTAGATGACCTCCTTTACTTTTTTCTTGTGCAAGTTTTGTTCTCGGGACAACACTTTGGTATTGTCCATGGATACCAAATGTCCTGTGGCTAGACAATGATCTCCTATTCATGTACGCTTATTCAGGTTTGTGTGTTCTTTAAACCTCTGGCAGAGTGGTCTTAGTTTCACCGATGTAAGTGTCATTCCGCCCAAATCACATGCCATCAGTGCATGATCATGGTCCGCTGTAGACGGATCAAAACGTTGCAAGTTTCAAATACAGCTCCAATTTAAGTTTCATTCTTGCTATTCAAATTTCATCTTGGAGCCATGAACAATATCTTTTTTTTTTAAATAGCTAAAACTGTATACATGTATGAATAATACAAAGGTTAAATGAGATCTGACTATGTTAGTTTAAGAACAGAAATGTCTTCAATAATTTTCCAAACTGCCTAATGTTCTCGTATGACACTTATAAGTACCAGATAGGTCATGTTTGCCCATCATGAATCAGTTTCAAACCTGTTGTCTGTGCAACAGGTCAGGTAATATGCAGAGTCGGTTTTGAAAAGTGTACATAACAAAATCTGTTAACAAATTCACTAAATGGTTTGTAAGTTTTTGCTGTGACATGTTATTTTGCTCCCTATGAATGACCATGTCCTATGTATTTCACCTGTCATTCACATGCAGGGTGACATCATCGGATGTTGCTAACCTCTGACTGTGACCTATTAACCTTCTTATGTCCTGGGGTTCATAAGGCGATTTTGCTCTTTAAAATCGAATTTGCTCTTTAACTATGATCTCGTGCGCCGAATACATTCAACACAAGGATGTGCCAAAGGGACGCTTTCACCAATGTGTCACGCAAATAATGTCATTGACATTATTTCCGTGACATCATACATTATATACTTAACACTTTGTTTTTTTCTCATGTCGATTTGATTCCAATATATTATGTGGTCTTTTGTTTTATAATGATTAATTTGTTGTATTACGTATTTCGGAGAAATCAATATTTCCTGTTCCTGTAGCAGGTAGCAGAGAAAAAAGATATGGCTGCAGATGTCTATAAAACTCTTTAAAATTAACAACGAATTCTGTTTAATGATGCATTTTCCTTAAGAGCCCGTTATATTAGTGAGAGCTGCTCTGATTCCTCCTCATCCTGTCACCCACCTTGTCAACAGAAATGGACCCAGACACTTGCCGAGAGATTCCGAAACAAAAACCTGTCAAACTGCCCGCGTACGTATCAAGCTTTGTCCTTGAGATCGCAGTGTCACCAACTATGTCACCCGTCAGTCGAGTCCTTGTCTATTATGTGAGAGAGGATGGGGAGACAGTTGCTGACAACATCAATGTCATCATCAAGAAATGTCTTCAAAACAAGGTAGAAACTCTGTTCTAGGTTGGGGCTTCATCACTTGTTATATTCTGGCATCTTAATGAGTTGTCTTCATTTGTTGCGATACTCTACTCTTGCGCATCCATGTTCATGAATTTTCCTAATAATTCTTGTTTAGTACCTGATGCTGTAGAAGTCTACACCTATTCCCTTGCATGCTCAGCTATTCAGTTCAGCCCTTTTGAGATATCGATTTTGTACAAATTCATGCAGCTATTTCAAACATTAAATTTGTATAGGATATGCAGTTACCTAATAAAGATGAAATTATATTTTATATGGGTATTTAAAACAAACTAATATCTAACTGTAATCAAGCAAGCATATGCTTGTGTGTGCAGGAATATGCAGTGCGGGTGCAAGTACTCCAATCAAGTAACTAAGTAAAAGTAAAAGTAACTAAAAAAACTACTTAAGTAAAAGTATCCCCCCAAGAAAATACTTAAGTAAAAGTAAAAAAGTACTTGTATCAAAAAGTACTTAAGTAAAAAAGTACAACAAATATCCAGCTGTCAGATTATTCCAGTATGTGTCCATTATCCAAAATGGACACATACGCCAAGCAAAGTTTGTTTAGGTAAGTACTCATACCATTAATATGTAATAATAATAATAAACATTATTTACTCACGATAATCAATGGATCCAAAAATAAATGCAACATTATACAACAGGAGAGGAGAATGCAAATTTAATTAAACTGCATTACAACCGTTAACAGACCCGTATGGCATATCATACGTTGTGCATGAGCCAGAGTAGTTTTCAACAAACAGCAAGACTTTCCCTCTGTCACCTCACTCTGTCTGATTGACTAAAGACATATGCATCAGTATGTTTTTCACACTTCTGGGAGTCATAAGGTCAGTGGTGTGCAGGTAGCCACTAACTAAAGTTGGTATTACAAAATGAAGTGCTGGTCAAACATTCCCCAGCAATTAATCAGTGAATGAATGAGAAGCCAATGAGGCCTGTCCCATTGCCTTGTGTGAAAAGAGGTTTTGGTTGAGGACTAAGCTTCAAAGGACCATTGAATCCCTTTGGACAGGCAGCAATCACACTGTGCCAATATCACCTGCTTGTAAACATCAGGGCTGGCACAACAGAAGCCATGATTCCTCCAAAGTGTAGTCAGTCAAGGATTACCAATGCAAACAAAAGCCCGGTGAAGCTGCTTCATCCCTGGTGTTATAACATAAAAAGTAACTAAAAATATGGAAGTAGAAAGTAAAAAAGTACAAATAGATGTGGTTTGCTACAAATAAAAAGTAATCTCTAAAAATGTACTTTGTTACAAGTATATTTCAAAAAAATTCATTTAAAGGGAATAAAAACATCTATTGCTTGAATTCATATTATATGCAAAAAAAAAAAAAAAAAAAAAAAGAATTAGAAATTCCACATTTTATGCTGTGTATCCGGACATTTTGGAATATGCATATCTTTGGCGCGCTTTTCGGGATGCCGAGATGTGACGTCACCCTTACTCGCATCAGGCCGACCCTTTCCATGCATTCAGAACATGTTTACAAGGATAGCTTTCGGGTCGAAACGAGCGTCAAAATTAGGTATTGTGCGATATTCCGATGTAATACAAACAGTAGTCATCATAGAGGAACAAGCAGTTATCTTACGGTTCCACATGAATCCAATTTTATTCAAAACAATGAATGCGAATGTGCCTACAAGTCGACTAGGTCTAGATTTCGCCGAGCTTGGGCTCGTTTTTAGAATAATTATATCGGATGCAACCAACGTGTGATAATCTACACCAATAAGCATACGTACCAAAAATATATATTGTACCCAGCTACAGAAAGTAATGTGTATAATCTCATCATATCACTAGAATATCGATGTTTGAAGCACGAGTTGTACAATTTATCATTACAACTTAAATCAGTCATCGAATTTCTGTCGGTCCTGCTAGCTCAGTTGTAGTTGGTAAATGCATTGGTTCCTTGGCATTTATTTTGCAATCGGGCGACGCCGGTTCAATCCCGACACGAAATCATTGATTTTCTTTACATTTTTTTTGTTTATGTTTTCACGAAGTAATATAAACCAAATCATTTTGTATACTATGATGCACTGTTTGTAAATATTTTTGTTGTAATTATTTATTTGCCACAAAAATGAAAATGTGGTAATTATATATAACGATGTTTCTAAATTTTATTTATTCACACATATCACCATTTGTTTTCACATATATAATTACAATATATTACCGTACAATATATATATATATGTATATATATATATATAAATTAATAAATTATATATTCATTACATTATATTTGTTTGAATAAATAAAATGTATATACATCATTATACAATTCCCATATTTTAATTTTTGAGGCGAATAAATAATGACTAAAAAAAATTTTAAAAATATTTACAAACAGTGCATCATAGTATCAAAATGATTTGGTTGATATTACTTCGTGAAAACATAAACGATACCACGTGATCGCCTAGCTCATTAAATTTTAATTTTTTTTCCCGCGGGAATCGCTACACAGATGGGTTTAAAATCGAATTGATGTTACAAATGTATTTTTCTTTATTTTTTTAATGTTCTGGAATGTTACATACAATATTAGACTTTGTGTACACATGGAAAACGGATTTTAGTAATGTTTTTTTTTTTTTCTTTAAGTACTGTAACGAAGTAAATGTACTTCGTTATATACCAGCACTGGGTATATGGATATGTTAACATTTTCCTCCTACATGGCTTTCACCTCGGGCGCCAGACTTTCAGCCATTTATCTTCAACCCCTTGGAGGAAAAGTTACGTTTTTATTTTCTTGAAGTATCCTGTTGATTACGGGTTTACAGTTTTAGGCATAAATCGATTGTTTATAATCTTACGAGGACTACTGATCAGTTGGGGACATTTTATATAGTTTTGTTACTTAAACTGCGTCAAAACTGAGTCATAATACACATTAGTTTTGGGAAAACATATTCCATATCTCTGTGTGTAACACATGTAATTTTTGCTAATTCAAATAAGGCGAAAATAGTTTGTTTATTGTTATGGGTTTCATGTTTGTATCATTGACAGGTGGAGCTACAGTTTGGTAAGAAGGAGAAGATGCCGGGCTCGAAAGTGAATTTGAAAGTGAAAGCAGACGCAGACTCTCTGTGCAGTGTCAGTGTAGTGGACAAGAGCGTCCACATTATGGGCGGGGCCAAGCAACTGACCATGGCCAAGGTAAGATGACGTGCATGGTTGAACATGTTAATATTGTAAACATTTTGTCCTTGAACACAGTTGTGAATGAGGTAGAGCTGGTTCGAAACCCGATTTCTTCGATATTGATCGATACTATCTTGTTCAATACTTGATGTTTACGTTGCAAGTATAATTCATATACAGTATAGTTCCTGATTAACGCAATAATAATATGCATACCCATTTTTCATTAGTGAAGCATGCATGAAAACATATTTTTTTATGAATGAATGCATTCTAAATGTAATAGATGGCAATATTGCTGCTGCCACCTTGCAGACACTTGTTAGGTTATTCATAGTGCAGGTGTAGCTTTAGCTGCAAGATGTTGCGTTCTTGTTATGTGTTCACCTTTCATCTCAGTTTGGTAGATGTGCTGAATATATTGTGTGCAATTAGTGTTGCCTGATGCCAGTTTTGAGAAACAAATAAACGTGCACCGAAACCTTTGCATCCATGCACTGAACATCTGTTGGGGCAGAGGGGAACAGTAAGCTTTATCTTGAGACCCATCCACTCGTCATTTGGACGGGTTCAGTTCATGTTTGGATGGGTGAAAGATTGAATTTGGATGGGTGACAATTTGAGGCGCAAAGAAAAACACTTACTCATTATTGACTGTCACTGATATTCATATGTCCATTATGTTTTAATAATTGTGTGTTACACATATACAAATTTATATATGTGTGTGTGTGTGTGTGTGTGTGTGTGTGTGTGTGTGTGTGTGTGTGTGTGTGTGTGTGTGTGTGTGTGTGTGTGTGTGTGTGTGTGTGTGTGTGTGTGTGTGTTTGGACTGGATTGTATGTCCATGCGTATATACCTGGACATTTTTGGATTGGTCAAAATTGTTTCCTGCATAAATGGAGCAAAGACAGGAAATGAAGGAAAACAAATTGATTACAAAATGTTATCCTGCATGAAGGCCTTAATCCCTAATTTATCTTCAGGTTTTTGAGCACTTGAGCCAGTACGACCTCAAGGCGGACTCCTTTCCACGTGTCCCAGACAACTACTGTGATAGGAAGCGACACTTTGGTACGTCTTTCTTTATTTATAACTAACACAGTGAATCGGGTGTTAGGTTGCACAGCCCTATTCATCACAGTGAACCGGGTGTTATGTTGCACAGCCCTATTCATCACAGTTAACCAGGTGTTAGGTTGCACAGCCCTATTGTACACCCGAACCAAAAGCAGTTGTCTAGGTCTTGTCTCCTCAGTGTTTTGATTTTGATAGAAATGCCTACATTATATATGTATATATATATATATATATATAACTATAGATAACTATGGTATATATACGGTATATATATATATATATATATATACAACTATAGATAACTATGGTATATATACGGTATATATATATATATACCGTATATATACCATAGTTATCTTATTATTATCATTAATTTCAACTGTCAATGTCTGGCTCACTGCCCTCAACACAAAAAAGGCTTATAAAATAGTAAACTTATGTTTGCTGTGGGCACTGTTTTTTTTCACGTACCCGAATTTTTAGTCCTTTGGGCCGAAGGTCCAACGGACTATTGCCATCACTCTGCGTCTGCTGTCCGCTGTCCGCCTTTAGCTGCCGTATCTCAGAAACCGTTCAGTATATTTTTTCACATTTTGCATAGACGTATCTTAGGGTACTGCCACTACGCACGATAAATCTATGTTTCTTTGAATCATTCTAAGCGCTCCTAAAAAGGACCCCAAATTTGTAAATTTTCACAATTTGTACATTTTTTCAAAAACTCTTCAGTAACTTTTTTTCAAATTTTACATAGACATTTCATGTGGTAGTGCCACTATACACAGTAAATCTGTGTTTGATTGAATCATTCTAAGGGCACCAAAGGTCCCCTAAAATGCAAAATTTGCTAACTGAATTGTGTACTGCAGGAGAACAGCCCTGCAGCTCTATTTATAACTGGCTGGCTACACCCCGTCACACAACTATTCCCTTTTCCTACAACAGCTGTCACATGCGGAGTCTGTGTCTTGCATGGATCAGAGGTTGCCTTTTCTGTTATTTCAAAAACTTTTCAATAACTTTTTCTCTAATTTTGCAGGGTACTGTCACTGTACACAATAAATTTATATTTGAATCATTCTAAAGGCACCTCAGGGCCTCTCAAAAAGCTTTCTTTGTTTCTGCCTGAACTAGGAAGGGCAGAGTGTCAATTGATTGTGTATTACAACCACCCCACCCCCACCCCACTGTGGAGATAAGATTCTCTGCCTGCTATTGTTTGATGGTAACTGTGACTAATCTGTAATTGGTCACTGGCAGAGGCTTGTGTCAACAGACATTAACCATTTCAGTAAGACAGGCCGGATTTCCGGCCTCACTGTCTCTGTTGCTTCGGTACGACACGCCGGTTATTCGGCATTAACGATGTCTGCTATTCAAATCATTTTTACTCGTAATTATCCCCTACATGGAGCCACTTGTTGGTACAGTTGTCAAGGCGAGTAAATTAGCTATTCAGCAATGGGCACTGTTTATTATCGCTCAATAATAGTTTACGGAGATTTTCGGGGTTTTTAATGATGGATTATCAAAATGTGCAGTGGCCACAGTGGCGGATGGCATTAGTTCAACTAACAATTTACCACCGTATGTTTTGGACAGATTATTTGAGTTTTAGCAAAGAATTTTTGTCGGATGTTGAAGATCGACACAGTAATGACGTCGGCGAACTTAGTATACAACTGTGTTCAGCAACTGCAAAAACGCTGAATCTTGGTGGCCATCTTGGATTGCTGGTTACCATGACGACGGAATGTAAAATGATATGGCTCACTTTACTCGCTGACTATCATACTTCCAAAAATATTAAACACTGCTATTCATAAAATGAATTTTTGTTGCACAAATCTTGACTTGAAGTGAGGTAGTCCGTTGTCTTGCATATTCACTGGGAATGCAGTATACAGTGGTCACAGCTGGTCAGGGCTGTACGTAGTAATGAAATGGTTAACCCAGCAGACCTTGTTAAACTGGACAGTTGCATGTAGGTTTTAAACTGTGTCAAACAGTCGGCTGTAACTAATGTGTAATGGGAATCCCTACTGCATTGGTAGAACCTGAGGAACTTTAAAATAGCAGTAGACATAATTAGTAGTAATAGCGGTCCCTTACGAGTTACGCTATCCGTTTTCTGTTGAGCAAGAGTAAAGTACCCGGATTTAGGTCAAGGTATAGTACCCGGATGTAGGTCAAGGGCAAAGGTCAAGAGGCGCCACCTGGCGGATAGGTCGTGAACTAAAACAGCGCCACACAGCGGGCTTTTTTTGGAACTAAATTTAACTGGCGGATATGTCAGGAACTACAAGTGATGTCATTTGGCGGATAAGTTATGAACTAAATGTTCGAGTACTGCCAAAATTCGTGTCTCTTGCACGCTTGCGTGCAATGGAGCCTCCTCACGGATAGATCAGGAACTACAAACATCATCCCTGGCAGACAAGTATTGAACCACATATGAGTACTGCAAAAATTCGTGTCTCTTGTTTCTTTTTTCTCTTTTTACACTAAAAATAGGTCAGTGATGTCATTAAACAGGGCAGTGATGCCGTTAAATAGACCATTCCGCATGCGCAATTGTATCTTTTCTTATATGTCATAGGTTGTCGACCATTTGTTTAGGTGTAGGCCTCTCCTAGTCTATACATTTACAACATTACCATAGGTCCAAACCTGACGAATCGGTAGAGAACTAGTAAAATAAGTCAAATTATGTCATTTCTGGTTACCATACAGATATACGACCTTCCCATCACTCTGTTTGTAAATTTTTGCTTATAAAAGACTCTTATTACCAGCATACGTCGACTGCTTCCTGTGTTAACAAATAGATGTTTGTCAATGTTTGTGTACCTATAGGAGCTAAACCCTGTGTTAGAGCATAGGAAGTTTCACCGTGTTAAAGGATAGGGAATTTTACCCATGTTAAAGCATAGAAAATTTTCCCCGTGTAAAGCATAGGAAGTTTCACCGTGTTAAGGGATAGGGAATTTTTACCCATGTTAAAGCATAGGAAATTGTCCCCGTGTTAAAGCTAAGGAATTTTCACCATGTTAAGAGATAGGAAATTTTACCCATGTTAAAGCATACACAATTTTCCCCGTGTTAAAGCATAGGAAGTTTCACCGTGTTAAAGGATAGGGAATTTTTACCCATGTTAAAGCATAGGAAATTTTTCCCGTGTTAAAGCATAGGAAGTTTCACCGTGTTAAAGGATAGGGAATTTTTACCCATGTTAAAGCATAGGAAATTTTCCCCGTGTTAAAGCATAGGGAATTTTCACCATGTTAAGAGATAGGACATTTTTACCATGTTAAAGCATAGGGAATTTTCGCCATGTTAAAGCATAGGGAATTTTCACCATGTTAAAGCATAGGGAATTTTTTATCCATGTTAAGAGATAGGGAATTTTCACCATGTTAAAGGATAGGGAATTTTCACCATGTTAAAGGATAGGGAATTTTTATCCCATGTTAAAGCATAGGGAATTTTATCGTGAAGGTATCCGACCACTTTTTGAATTAATCCCATGTTAAGGATAGGGAATATTCACCATGTTAAAGCATAGGAAATTTTTTATCCATGTTAAGAGATAGGGAATTTTCACCATGTTAAAGGTTAGGGAATTTTCACCATGTTAAAGGATAGGGAATTTTTATCCCATGTTAAAGCATAGGGAATTTTATCGTAAAGGTATCCGACCACTTTTTGAATTTATCCCATGTTAAAGGATAGGGAATTTTTACCAATGTTAAAGCATAGGGAATTTTCACCATGTTAAAGCATAGGAAATTTTTCCCGTGTTAAAGCATAGGGAATTTTCACCATGTTAAAGCATAGGGAATTTTACCCATGATAAAGCATAGGAAATTTTCCCCGTGTTAAAGCATAGGGAATTTTCACCATGTTAAGAGATAGGAAATTTTTACCATGTTAAAGCATAGGGAATTTTCGCCATGTTAAAGCATAGGGAATTTTCACCATGTTAAATCATAGGGAATTTTTTTTCATGTTAAGAGATAGGGAATTTTCACCATGTTAAAGGATAGGGAATTTTTATCCCATGTTAATGCATAGGGAATTTTATCGTAAAGGTACCCGACCACTTTTTAAATTTTTCCCATGTTAAAGCCTGGGGATTTTTTACCCATGTTAAATCATAGGGAATTTTTATCCCATGTTAAAGCAT